>OMLB01038022.1:30584-42400 GCA_900302555.1 Myripristis jacobus | reverse complement strand
ACTGCTTTATCGGTACTCTTGAGTGACAGTATAGTGCACAAAGTTCTTCAGGTGTCGGAGGCACGTTTGTGTGTGTGTGTGTGTGTGTGTGTAAGGGGTGGGGGATGGGGGGTATCATGCTGCTGGTAAGCCATATTCACACTACAATTACAGCGTTGCACCCTCGCCTTACTGACCACGTGCCTAAACCAAGCAGAGCGTGGGAATCACTTCACATTAACTCTGTGAAAGCTACTGTTCCCTCAGCAGCCCTCTCTTCTATGCACAGTTTTGACAACTTTTATTCCTCATGTTGACTGAGCCTACCGACCTAGAAAATAGCACTTCTTTTAGCTGACTTCTTCTCCTCTGCCATGGCCTTGAAGTTAATGAGTCGGTGCTAAATGGGTTTGTGGTTTATTTCGGGTCAGAGGTTGGAGAAGTGAGGAATTTCTTGAGCACCTCAGGTATCCCTTATGTCATGACATAAGACGTAACACCCAGGTGCCATTCATTTACACAGTTACAAATGTACTGTTTCCGTGGTGATTTTTGATTTGTGTGGTAGTTATGGTAGTCAAGGTTGCCAGCAAAATATGTTTTGTTTTTTTTCATCATGCACAGCCTCCCGGTGATACTTGAGTTGCTGAAGTCATCTCATTATAGAAAATATGGTGAAAAATGATTGCACTGTGGAAATGCTTAACATTAATCATTTCCACAGTGCTAATTTGCATATTTGTAATCTGAGCAGGAGAAACTAATTTCTTTAAAACATATACCCATTCTGGCCTTTGGCTCCTGGTGTTTGACCTCCCATGGGCAGCCGCATGCAGACTACCACAGGAAATGCCCCCTGCAGAGAAGGGACTGCCCTGTCCTAATGTGGGCTGTGACTTCTGACCTTTCATGTGACTTGATTGACAGCTGAGCAAGGCAAACAACAATGTTGGTTACTAGGGAGGACATCAGAGCTGTGTGACCATTTGACGTTAGCCAGTTCCTCATGTGAATGAATCAGTTTTCCTTAAAAGTGTACTTCTTGGCATGGTTGCCAAAGGGATTTTTTTTCATGGAAAAAAAAACTTCAAAATACGTCATACTGATGAGCAGAGATTATTTTCAGGGGCTTTTTATGGGCTTATTAAATGACTTGTGGGGGATGTAGCGGTGATATTTCATTTTGGCAAATTATGCAGTAATCCTTAATCCCTGGGCGACTTTAGTGATGCCACACAATTTTGTAAGCCTAATTCACACTCAAGACTGCAAATATACAGTATGTACAAATGGAATGTGCTTATAGATTTATTTTGATTTTGATACATCTTTACAATTAATTTTGTGACAAAGTGACACTTCTTGAAGAGATGCTGCGTGATACAGAGGAGTTTAAAAGGGAATTGTGGTTGTAGAGAACTGCCAGAATACCACATGATTATTTTACATTTCTGAGAAAATACTTTGCTGAGGCAATAAATTGCCTGTAGCTTGTACAGTTAGTTTACTCTACAATCAAAGCTCTGCGTTTCAACATGATGGGATAGTTTATCTAATTAGATGTTGACAGTATTTCCCATTCATTTGAAACCGAGGGCTGCAAGTTTCTCAGCTCAGCTGCAAACCACTCTTGAGGCACGACGGCACTTCACAAACCCCGTCTGTGGTGAACTAACCCCTGACAAGTTATTCCATCCTGTCCTTGTGATTACGAGCAGCCAACCTCAGCGGTGTCACAACTCGTCTCCTCCTCATACTTTTCAAAGTGGTTTTGGTGTGTCTTTCACACTTAATCCTGCACTTTGACTTAGCCCTGTGAAGTCTGCCTCGTGGTGTCACAAACACACTCCACTCTGATTTGGCTCTGCTGAATCAACACTGTGATTGGCCGGGCAGTGACGCAGATCCACCCCTCACGTTTGTTTTTTCAGCTGTGACAAAGCTAAATCTGCCATCAAACTGCCTGTTGGCTGATGCCCCTGAAAGATATGACAAAGTAAAGATATGACTAGCCGGGATGAGGCTCAGATGTTTCTATGGTGAGCACATGTGGGATACAATGCGGGCCACCCTTGATTCCTCTCTGGTATGTCCACAAGGAGACTCTGTAACAGCGAAGGTCTCCACTCTCTGCTGCTCTCAGTTTAAAAAAAAAAAGGAATTCCAAACAAGATTGTGTCTGTCTGTGCCGCCTGCCTGTGAAAACAGATTAAAATCATACTGACCAGTGCAGCCAGGAATGTGTTGAACCTTGAGCCTTGAAGGGGGAAAATCCAACAGCTCATCACACCTAACACACACAAAAAAAAAAAAAATTCAGGGAGCCTCCCACAACCGCCTTGCAATCAGACACTCTATGCCAGTGGTTTTCAAACTAGGGTCCAGGGCCCTTCAGGGTTCCCTGAGCATCTTCCAGGGGGTCCTCAGCAAAATGCAGAACACTTTAAATTCACTATAATTTAAAAGCTTGTGAAAAGCACATGTCACAAACTTTTAAACACAAAAAACTGATCCAGCATCACTTTTTTTTCCTTTT
The DNA here is from genome assembly GCA_900302555.1 of Myripristis jacobus. Classification (NCBI taxonomy): domain Eukaryota; kingdom Metazoa; phylum Chordata; class Actinopteri; order Holocentriformes; family Holocentridae; genus Myripristis; species Myripristis jacobus. The sequence continues at coordinate 39,885 of OMLB01038022.1, read as the reverse complement.
TTTCTAATTTTCAGGTAATTTTTTTGCTATTTGCTTTTTCTTGTAAATTTAATTTTCAAACTCAATAGTCAAAATTTTAAAATGACATTGCAGGCATTTTGCGATGTCTGAAATGCATCACTGTGATGCGCCAAAAATGATTTTCCATAAATATTTCCATTTGCAGTGAAGAAGACAATTTTAGCAACGAACATATGCACACAATATTAAAATATGACATGTAATACTTCAGTAATGATTTTGTCTACTGTAGGTTACCATGCAAATGATTATTTATTAATCTATATATGTGACTTTCATGTTGCTGTTCCACCTTCTCACATCGGTGAGCTCTATTCATCCACCAGTATGCACAACATATAATCATTTTTAAGGGCAATTACAAGCAGTAACCTTTAGAAAAGACATGTGCTCAGAGCTAAGCCATGCCTCCCATGTTTGCAGTCATAATAAAGGCACTTTGGCACAAACTGGTTTCTAAGTACATACATGAAATATGAGACTGCCCTTTTCCCTTATCTTATCCTGTAACAGAGACTGACGAATGCCTGTGATGTTTGTCTATCTCTGTACTCATTACATCAAAACATTGACAAAAAAAGATGTGAGACTTTAGATGACCTACATTTGTCATGATATTTACAGTCTGAATATGTGGATTCATTCATTCAGTTGTCAGTGAGGTTGCTGACCTCGTAGCTCCGTGAAAACTAAATTTGTTGGGGGAATCAGTCATGTAGCATGGATAATTGTTGTATGTCTGGTGCGGAGTGTTGTGATTTTTCTCCTTCTGAAGGTCAGTGGGAGTATTTCCACACTGACCTTAAGAGCTGGATGGATAACATCAGGGTTGTTATTATTGCCAATAACCACAGACTAGTTTAGCCACAGCAAAGCTCCCTAACTAAGTCATGAGACTTTCCTTGTGTTTTCACTTCATTCAAGACTCACTGGACTGACCGGGGTGCACAAATAAGAGGGCACGGAGACCCTGGCACCAGTTGTTCCCCTCCTAGTCACAACAGTCTCAGAATAGTCCATTCACACTCGCCTCTTGCCGTGCAAAGCATGCATGAATATACAAAAGTTGTTGTTTCATACCATTCCTGTTTTTCAATGGGGCACCAGCACACCCTTGCATTATGCCTTCTGTGAATGGGGCGCCATATCTTTCTATTGAACTTGCCAAGAATAGAGGACTGGAGCTTGTGAATGGGAGATGGCACATGCATTAACACATGTCTGGAAGTAATGCTAAACACGTCTTTCTGTGCCATGCAACACAGACGGACATGTTAGCCCTGAATAGTTTGTGTCTTCAGAATGTGAGTAATCTGTGTTGGATGACATTTGTCGTGGGGCTTCGCTCAGCTGTTGGCCTCCCAATAAAGCCTATGACTTAGATTTAGACGGAGATTGACCCAAAGGCCTCCCAAATGTCAGTCACGGCTGTGAAGTAACAGACTACATGTAAAATATTGCAGTAATCTGATTTTAAAAAATGCAATGTCCTGCATATGCACCACCAACGCTTGTCATAATACAGCCACCTTTGAGAAAAAGAGTGATTACCGCTTGCATTACTCAAACCTGCGTATAAAGATGGAAATCAAGGAGCATTTTGTGATTATGAGCAGACAACCCCATTTTTTAACAACTTCAAATAGTGCTCAGTCTTTGCTGTAGAGTCTCTCCATGATTCAGCATGCAAGTTGGGGCAAATTATCAGTTTAAAGTTTAAAGGAATATTCCACGTTGTTTGAACAAGTTCACCTTTTAGCATTCTTTCCTTTTAAAGGAGTTCATGACCTGTTAACCAAAAAAACAAGGCGACTCAGACTGAGAGACTGCTGGTCGCCACTTCTCCTTTTTTATGAGTTTTGAAACCCTTATTTATCTAAGATGTAAAATTAACCTTATTTTAACCTTAGTTTTGAAACCTTATTCTATGATTTAGACCAAATAAGACAATTTGGTGTCCTTTTCAGACAGCAGGCCTGTATTCTGCCTGTTTGCATGCATCATTTATGTATTATACCAAAGTGAAACATCACTGCAGTGCCATGTGCAGTATAAAACATGACGACACAGCACCTCCATAAATAATATTATTTAATCACTGAGCTGAGTAATGGCGTCCATAATCATACCTGTTGCCCCAGCAGTGATATGGGACACTTTGGAGCAGGGTCTCCTGTCAGACCCCCTTTCCCCTTTCACCACACACACCAAACAGCTCTCACTTTCCTGTATGAGGAGGGACCTCATTCTGCTCTTACACAGCCTTAACGGCCAAAACAACCCGAAACAATACAAAGGCCACACACGGTCCATTAAAAGCCATGTATTTATTTACAGCAGTCATATTGGACTTGCTTTGAGGCAGTGATTGGTAGATGGGGGGAGGGAGAAACGGGGTAGAGTCACTCCCATCCCAAATGCACACAGGGCAGAGGGACGGAGCCATTCACTCGCCCGCGATCCCGGAGCAAACGTGGGGGATGAAGACACACTGAGTCAAGAGAAAAGACAGAAGAAAAACAGAGAGGATTGAATCCAAGAGATAAAGTTGTGCAAACCGAAAAAGAAAAGAGGAAGATCCGTGAACCGGCTGGATTTCCAGAGGCATCGCTTCAAGTTGTACAGCCAGCAGTAACGCGTAAGTCCGTGATCAAGACTGAAAAGACGCTCCTCTGAACTACAGACTAAAATGATCCCCTTAACAAATAAATGTTACAGATAGCAATGCTTTCTTTATAGAGGCTTCTGTTGGAGAATCGTCTCGAAAGTGTGAAATAAAAGCTGAGAGTGTCCCCACACACGCACATTTCTAGGTCGTGTAGCTGTGGCATTTTCTCTGCTGAAGGGGAAACTCGTGGCAGGAAAGCCGACCAGACTGATGCTTTGCCAGGCAATGCGGCTCATGGGACTCCAAAGAGCCCAGTACCATTTATTACAGCCTCATCAGCGCGTCTCCTCCCTTTTTATTCTGTGATCTTTATTCTGTTTCAAAATAAAACACCTTCCCAGTCTAATAACACAGCTAATACGGTTAAAATCTGGCTCATTGTATGTTATTTTGAGGCTCAAACAAGATACAAACAAATGACAAGGGGCTCAAATTGGAGTTTTTCATTCACCTACTTTTCATTTTTCATGCCAGCCCCGTCAAGAACACCACTCTCCAGGAGCTGATGCTGGTTTTAGTGAGTGTTACCTGTGCAATGGAGAAATTGGGCATAATCTATTCTGCTGCAAGAGGAAAGTGGTCTCAATCTTTTTTTTTCCTGTTCTCTGTTAATCCCTGAAAACCTGTCCCGAGTCCACCTGTATTCCAGCCTCTGCTGGTGAAAGAGAGAGAGAGTTGAGCTCCTTCTAATTTGAGTGAAGGTGTCTTTGTCCACCTCTACTGTAGGAACTGTCTCTGTTGCATTATTATGTTGCCCAGCCATCACTGATTTCCTTTTCACCTGCGCTCTTAACTCTAGACAAGTGACACAATGCTCACTAGGTGGTCTGAGATATAATGCGTGAGTATGTGTTGTAAATGTCAGTCTGTGGTGGAACATCACTGGCCACTAAACTGTCCTATACCATGTGATTTTTAGTGGATTTAACTATACAGATGCGTGTAATCACCGCTTTTTGTACTTTTATAGCATCAGCTTGGATGCACAGTTGTATAATGTACAACTGGCACATTATGACCAGCTCTGAACTTGTTGCAGCAAAGCTACTGTGTGGTCCAGATCACCGGTCCACGCTACATTCTGTAATTAGAGTGAGCCATTTCTTTTTCATTTTCCATATTTTAAAGTCACACAGCTGAGGTTTCGATGTTTAATGATGCTTAGGTCATCACCGAGTGAGTGACTTTAACATTAGAGATGGCAGTCGGTTACAGCCCGCCCGCCTTTGACTGCTGGCAATGCTTTGGGATTATGTGCCAATGCACGTGGTTCCTCAGGGTTTCTGTGTTTGGCCTATTAAAAAGCTGAAGCAAACTGGGCTTCACTCATTATGACCCTGGTGCACGCTCCTCTCCTCATTTTTGGCCACAAGAAAAGCAAAAAAGTACATGCGTTTTTCTCTCTTGGCAGGCTAGCAGCACAGTTGCTTCGGAAAAGTTCTCTAATGTTTTTTTTTTTCTTCTTCTTCTTCTTCTTCCTTTGCCCAAATAGAACGGTAAACTTTCAAAGCATGGAAAAAAATATTACCAGCCTCCTTTTGCCTGGTGCGCACACTGGTGCAGTCGGCGATTCCTCCAACATCACATAAAGAAACAAGTTTAACTGCTAACCAATTCATAGAGACCACATCATCTGCCCTTCAAACCTTGGCTTTTCTGGGCTTTGATGGTACTTGCTTTCGTCATTAGCTGAGGATCCCGGAGACTATTTATGTGACTCTCAGTTGCACGAGTTTCTGCGCACCTTCCCCACACATGCCGTGGTGCAGAAATAAACACTTGCTCTTATGATCATGCGAGGGTAAATATTCTTGAATTAGACACCAGGCACTATCAGCGAGCGCTTGAAACCGAACCCAGGCCCAGTGCGTTACCATGACAAGAGTGTGAAATCCACTAATTAAATGGCTGCCCCTGTGTCAGAGGTTAGACCAGATGATTCAGGCAGGCCAGGCTCAACATCTGGAATACAGTTTTGGTGCGGCAAGGCCCCGCTGTGGATATCCTACAGTAGATAGCCATGATAACAAGGCTGTTTTATTTGCATCGTGTTCCCTCGCACCAAGGGTCACAGTTCTAAATAGCGCAAGTACATAGAAGAGACAATATTCACTTGTCTCAGCAGCATCTGTTTTTGACATATGGCAATCAAAACTTTTCTGCGCATTATGTCACTCCACAGTGTTCCTCAGTTCCTCTGTGAGGGCGGCCAACACGACTTTGAACAGGAGAGTGGCAGGAAGTGCTTTAATCAAACCAACGAATGACATGATGTGTCGTGTTGCCTGAGGATTGCCAATAAAGCTGATTTAGTGTGAGGGCGCCTGTTGTAAGATATAGGCAAATCTTAACTAGGTCAAATTACGTTATAGGGTTTTCTGTTCCAGGGCTTTCTAAAAGAGGCCTTTTTGATTGAATTAAAAGCAGCCGTGTGTCCGAGTTTTCTCATAGGCTCAGTTCAGAGATGGCCTGTTTCGCTGGTTCTGGAAAAGTCTCGCTCATAGTCTGCGCACAGCACGGAGGAAAAAGAAAGGCAGCTGCGAGTCTTTGTCATCTGACGTTTTCCATTGTCGCCTTTCTTCCTCCTCGTCTCTCCTCACTCACACCATATGTGCATTGTTAGCGTGCATGCGTTTATGTACATCTGCTTGCAGAATCCCCTTTTTTTAAACTTTCCATACCACCTGCGGCGAGTTAGTTGTTTTATGGCTTGTCGAAAAGCAAAACAGGGGCTCGGGGCATGCCATGTCCACGTGAAATGTGACAATGTCCAGCAGCCTTCACTTGATGACCTTTCCCATGTGGCCTCCTGTTCCTGCGCTGAAACAACTGATTCAGCTTTCACAACCCTCCGTAATTCTCTGAATGATACTTAACATTAGGACCAACTCTCTCTCTCTCCTCTTTCTCTCTCCCTGTGTTCCTCTTTGTCTCTCTCCCCCTTCCATGCTCCACTGTAGGGCAGTCATGCACACTGATTAGATTAGGCAGCGTTAGAGCTAATCACCCTTCTCTCTTCTCTCTCCTGCTATTCTGTGGAGCTGTGTACTTTCCTGCTCGCTCTTTTCACTCTGACACATTCTTCCTCCCTCCATCTTCTGTCCCCTGTGGCTCCCAGAGATGAGGCTCTACTGGGGGTACATCTGCCTCCAGGACTTTCCAGCCTGCTGTTTACTGGGAAGCCAGCAGGGTGGGGTCCTCGCAATAACAAAAGACTTAGCCCCTCTACCCCCACACCCCACACACCCTTGTTCCTCCATCAATGGAGGGCTGTCTGTAAGGCTGTATAGGCCCCCCTCCCATCCTAGAAAGAGACATCGAGAGAACTGACTGACTGACAGAGGGAGGTGAGGGGGCAGGACAAGGGAGGGTCCCTTCTGTCTGGTGAAACAAGCAAAGCTGCGCTGGGTTTTGTTCCTTTGTGGCAAACTGGGGGTCAGTCTCCGGGGAATGCACGGCAGACGGACGGCGAGCTTTGCAGCTGGCCTTCGGCACGTTATCTAGTCTCGGAGTAACTTTATGATGTTCTGTAGTATTCAGTGTTCTCCCGCCTGCATTTCTCTTGCAACCCAACATTGCTTTTTCCAGCGCTCCTCTCTGCCAGCTGTCCGTTCTCTTTGTGGTCTGGCGCTGTGGCAGATGTTAACTTCTCATGTTTAAATATTGATTAGTTGGAACCGGAGTGACCTGGCTGCATGCAGCTGTATGCTAATCCTGAAAGGTTATGGCTTGTCACAATAGTAAGTGCCTTGGGTAAAACAGCAATATCATGTACGGGTGTTGTAGGTTATTTCTTTGTGCGCTTTATGTAGGTCTTGAACAATATCAAAGGCTTAGGTTACACAAGATTGCGCTTTGTGTGTCTGTCGCAGCTGAAAGACATGATTAGTATGCTTCTTGTCGCTGTTGGTTTCCAAGTCCTGCTTGAAAGAGGAGGCACTGAGCGCAATTATGCAGATTGAGAGATTATGAATTGGCCAACCTGTCAACATAGGCTTAATGCTGTAGTGAGCATGCTCTTTATATGCAAAAGAGTCCTTGTGGGTAGCCGCTTAAATGTCTGCAGAATGAAATCATCTCGTTGGAGTACACTCAGCTGTTGTCATATACGTTAAATGAGCAGGGATGAACAGTCTTTGTGCTTTTGACTCCCCTTTGCATCAGTGGGTTTGAAATTTGCCTCATAAAATGTAGATTTTGTGCACATGTGTTCAGTAACAGGGCAACTCCATATTGTGCAGCCTCAATTTTTTGCTGTATTCTTTTAATTTCTTCTAACTAAACTAAACTGTGATATTGCCATTTCACCCACACAGGATGAAATGCTAGTTGCAGTTTGTTTTCTGATATAACCAGCCATTTACATAGTAATTCTTTTACTGAATGGATCTTCAAAGGGGTAGTCCAGCTCCTTCAACCAGATGGGAGTTTCAACACGGATAAGGCTGCTCGGGTTACCGTAGTCAGACAAGTGTTTATGTGAGGTTGTTTCGTTTGGACTGCAGCTCCATCAGCCCCATTAACAGATTTCTGTGCTACATGTAAACACTGTAACTCACTGTGGTGCCTGATAAGCCCTGTCCTATGGCAGCAAAGCTCTCCAACTGTATCTGAGTCCTTGCACTGAGCTGTTACTTTTAGAGCTGGAGATGACTGGGAGCCTCCAGCTGGGTTGAGCCTTTACTGCTCACAAAGAGAGGTCTGATCCCTCTGTTTGGGACCTGGTTTCACCAGCACCATGGAAACCCTATTTTAGTTTAGATTGGCAGGCTGTCACTGGTCATTATCACCACACTGCACCCTGGTAGCCAGGGCACACCAGTAGGACCAACGGCCATAACGGTTGCTCTGTCTTTCTCAGCATCCTCCCCCCTGGCAGAGTGAGTTTTACTAGCAGTGACTCATACAAACTACAAGGCTGTTCACTGAGGTGTTGTATTTCCTGTTCTCTAAGTTAATCTCCTTTAAGCTGTGTTGGTGAATTCAACTGTAGGCCAGGAATAATCAGTGGTGTTACAGATGTTATACGTTTCTGGGTTAAATGCCTTGTGTTTTGCCATAATGTGATATAAAGGCTGTTGGGTACCTCAGGATTGTCATTTTGATTGGAAGTTTTCCATTTGAATCTTCACTTTTCCTGGGAGCCGAAGGCCCTGGTCTCTGGGCAAAGGTCTGCCTAATGGTCTGTGCAGCTGTGAATTGATTTGTAGCATTAGGACTCTGGAGGGTAGATCCAGGTGAGTGTGTCCACTCCACTAGACTCAGCTGGGATAATGTTACTGCACCTGTGGGACCACACACACACACGCGTCTGCCTCATTTGCAAGGACGCCTCTTAGTTAGGAAGCAATTTTAGGGAACAGAGCCAGTCAGGATGGTCTTATTGCAATAGGAAGTGTAGGACAGTGGTTTTGGAAGTGAGGTCCTCAGCAAAATGAGAAACTTTAGTTTCACTTATACTTCAATTCACTAGAATTCAACCATCCAAAAAATGCATGACTGCTTATTTTAACATTATGTTTTAATCTCACCACTTTGAATAATTTTAGTTCAAGAGTGACATCAAAACTATTTATTATGTGACAAAAACAAAGTGCCTTTTCATATCAGCGTCCCTGTGGGGTAGAATCACCCTAACTGGGGCATCTACAGGTGATTCAAAATCAACGTTGGGGTCCAGGACATGAAAAGGTTTGAAAACCCCTGGCGTTTGGCAGAATTCCAGGGAAACATCAAGTATGTCATTCTCAGTGAGGGCAATCCCACAATGCCGCATGGTGAGCGGAGGACACTTAACTTAACTGTCGCTTTAGTCCAAAGTGCAGTAACTTTGAAAGTAAAGTTTAGTAAATGAAAGTACATGAAGCCAGTTCTTGGATATTTTGTTTATTCTATATTGTGTATTCTGTTTAATTCAGTTTCAGGTATGTTCAGCCCTGACATGGACTGACACAGTTTCAGATTCACCTCAGACTCAACTCCCTGACCTTCTCCCTCGAGCTCACTTCATAACCCCTCCTTTCTGTATTTGCTTTGCTCTAATTCTGTTAGTAAGTCAAGTCATTCCTGCGCAGCAATAATTCACTGCGGTTGTGAAGCTATCTGTGCCCGCCAGAGTGCTCACATTTTTTCATGAGAAACGGCACCGCCGATGTGTGTTCCAAGCAATATTTCTAATATCAGCATTTCCGTGTGGTTATCTCTCCCTCTCTGCACATTACAAAGCTGTGCTCACTTGCTTTTGGTGAGCTTTTGAAACGAGAATGCAGGGAATGAGGCATTTCTTTGTTTGCTGTTGTCATTTGGGCTGCCCTCAGCAACCCTAAGTGGTATTTGCCGAGTTAAGGCAGTGAGGATTACACTGTCCTTTGCTGCATGGAGAAGGAGAAAAGGAGAGTAAACATGAGCATGAGAAAAGGGAATCATATAAAGAGGAGTAATAATCGTGGAGAGAGACAGAGAGCAGGCATGAGGGGGAAAAGAGAAAGGGGGGATGAAAAGGAACCGAGTAAAGCAGAAAATGAGAGAAAGACAGAGGGAGAGACAGAGAGAGAGAGAGAGGGTAATGCTTTGTTTCACAATTAACTGGAGCAGCCCAGGGTCAGACATCTG
>OMLB01038015.1:27746-49184 GCA_900302555.1 Myripristis jacobus | reverse complement strand
TGTCATGGAAGAGGTCTGTCCACACTGACATGTATGATATGGGTATACAGATATGGGTCACACAGTGAACAGTAAAGGAAAAAAGGTTGAATCTGACAGATATAGTAACCCTAATGGCAAATTTCCTTCAAAAAATGAATCTCATCCAAACAGGATCAGTTATGCCATTAGGGAATATGCTGAGCAAATATACTAGATATTTGATAACACTGTTTGTCATAATTTCCATATCAGTGACGGTCTGCTGTAGGCGGACACAGAACTGAGAACTTTCTGTGAGTTTTCTTCACCTGTGATCATTTCTTTTCTCAGATTGGCATCGACCCACCCAGGGGTGTCCTTATGTACGGACCTCCAGGTTGTGGCAAGACCATGTTGGCCAAGGCCGTGGCACACCACACTACAGGTAGGCTGCCATCCCAGAAGCACGAAATGCATTTGACACTGCTGTGGACTTTTCATGTAGTATGATAATATTTTAATAGCTATGTTATGTACTGCCCTCTATATGAACCATCTCATCGCTTAAATCAATACTTGTTTTCCAGGTGACACCTACAGTAGATATTCTGATGAGTGATTATTGACCAGCAATGCCTGCAGTAGACCTGTTGTCTCATCCATCTCTGATCTCTGTGTCTCCCAGCGGCGTTCATCCGTGTGGTCGGCTCTGAGTTTGTTCAGAAGTACCTGGGTGAAGGCCCTCGTATGGTGCGTGACGTCTTCAGGCTGGCGAAGGAAAATGCTCCCGCCATCATTTTCATTGATGAAATCGACGCCATTGCTACCAAGCGTTTTGATGCACAGACTGGAGGTACGAATCAACGCTTCACTTGTAGCTCACAGACTATACATGAAGTAAACCAGGAACTGTTTGCTAACAGTTATACCTACCATCACTTTCAAAACTGCCATCATACTTTTTTTTTTTTCAACCCTAAAAGATTAACTCTGCCATCACCACAGCGGTCAGTTTAACAACTCTTCTGTATACTAGTAAATTCTGTTGACATTGGAAATGGTTCAGATGCTTCCACCTGGAAATGCAAACACTTGAACACGTGGATCATTCATTCAGGCTGTTTTCAAACATAGTCAAGCAAATTCATATAGGATGCTGTAGGAGTCTCCCATAAGCTAATTTCAAGCTGCAGTAAAATCTGTAAGATGTTTTATTTTATTTTGCTTCTATTTCAATTTTCCAATTCAGTTTAATTAAACTTATTTTAATTTAATATTGTTTTCTTTTAGTTTAGTTTACTTTTCTCTTGTTTTGCAATGAAGACGTTATAAGGTGACAGAGGGTTAGGATTTCAGATTTTGGGAGCAAACGATGCCCGATATTGTTCTAATAAAGATTGATTTCAATTTCCAAATATTTGTGAGCTGTCCTGATTACGTCCCTGTTTACGCAGCGGTGTCACAGTAAAAGCTGACAGACTAATCTCCTGCTTTTCCCCTGCAGCTGACAGGGAGGTGCAGAGAATCCTGCTGGAGCTGCTCAACCAAATGGACGGCTTCGACCAGAACGTCAACGTCAAGGTGAGCCAAGTGGACTTGTCTGAGACAGCGGTTTGCTGTTCCCCTGTGGCTGCACCGCCTTCTTCCCGCTGACTTACTTACTCATTTATTACTGTACTATGCCTCTAAGTGTACGTCCACTCAGATTAGAAAGCACTTCAAATGTTTATGTGGGCGCTCCTCTGAATGGACTGTTTGACTGTTTTTTTTTTTGTTTTTTTTTTAGATGCACTACTACTCAAGCACACACAATTAAAAGCTGCACACTGTCTGCTTATGTCTAGGAACTATTTTTTTCTCAGATGTCTCGTCATAGGCTTCAGGAATTTCATTGATAAACCCTGTTAACTGAGCTGCTGTGAAGTTAATTTCTACTGCCTTAGATAAATGGTTCTCAAAGAAGGGTCTGGACCCACGGTGATTTTTTTGTAGTGGCATTCCCCTTCTTAACTCAAAAACCGAAATGTCAAAACTGCATCCTCTCAAAACAAAAAAACAAAAAAAAAAGTTTCACAAAAGCATTGTGAAGTGCATGCACAAACAGCCATGATCAAATTACAACTCAGCATGTATGAAATGGTGGTTCGATCAATAAAATCATTACACTGGCTGGTCACTTTTTGAGATGACAACAGTTGGATGACTCAATTTTTTTCATTTTTTATTAGTTTTATTTATTCATTTACCTGTTTCACGTGTCACTGCTGACCACTGAACAGAATTGGGGAAATGGCAAAGATGCCATATTTCTATGGGATAACAAATAAATAAATAATTATTCATTTTGGGTCCCTGCTCACATTAAATTTTAATTATTATTATTAAAAACATTTTAACCATCCTTTGACATGTAAGATGTTACTTTCAGACACTGTAAGTAAGCAGGTACGCAGTTAAACACAGTCTGCACTAAATTGCAACACACACAATATTCTCCACTGAATTTCTAGGTCTTTAAGCTTACTATATTAAACATTTTGAGAAACCCTGTCCTAGAGACTACATCAGCTTGTGTCTAGAGTTGACCACCATGATCACATGACCTCCCCTGACATTTCTTACCCCCCCACACCTTCCCCTCAGGTGATCATGGCCACCAACAGAGCGGACACGCTGGACCCGGCCCTGCTGCGCCCCGGTCGTCTGGACAGGAAGATCGAGTTCCCCCTGCCTGACCGCAGGCAGAAGCGCCTCATCTTCTCCACCATCACCAGCAAAATGAACCTCTCTGAGGAGGTCGACTTAGAGGACTGTATCCTTACCACCTGACAGTGTGTATGTGTGCATGGGTACATCACAGTAAGAAATGAATCTTTTCCTCATACGTTTTTTACTATCTTGATCTGATTTTTTTTTTTTTGAGTATGTTTTAGTCAGTCTTCAGTGCAGTGTTATATAAGTCTGAAATAATACAGCAGTTGCTTTGCATATTGGCAAATAAATGCTCATTTTATTGCTTTCAGCTGGAAAACTCGATAGACAATACATTGCCATTCGATGTAACATACTCTGCTGTGATGGTGACAGAGTGAATGTTGAGCAACGTGTGAGAATTCACCCTTTTCAGTGTATATTTTCCAGTTAGAATATGGAGGAGCAAGCCGGATCTAACCTCTTGTTGTAGAGAACAGTGAGGCAGGTGACAGAAACCCAGCAATCCTATTCCTGCGTCATTATTAAATATTTACGTCGTCGTTTCCTGCTATTGTCCAGCTCAGTTGTTCTGCTGCAGACTAAATGAGCCGTGATGTGAGGCTTTGATTCAGATGGTTGACTGCATCGTTATCACGTTTCATCATGCAACTTTGATCATGCACATAGTTATTGCTTTTTCCCCTGACGTTTGCTGGTTTATTTTACTGTAGTGTCACAACAAAGGTGTTGAGACACACAGGTAATTTGTTCTTAGAGGTTACAGCTTGTTTGGTGATGCTGCCAGTGTCTTAATTCCTTTAACCATAATAGTTTTTAACCATTCTCATTGACAGCAGAGTCCAACAAATAAGTGAAAATGAACACTAGTGTCACAGTGACAGAATGGCATGCTAATCAAAATACATAGATTTGTCTCACTGATGATCTAAAAATAGCTGTAAATTTTTAGCTGTACATTTTGTTTTTCCAGATGCATTGTGTCTGTATGAAGTCATTTATACACTTTATATCGTTAATACAGTTCTTAAAAACCTGCCAAATTCATGGCCTTTTAAGATAAATTTCCATACCTGTAAATGTCTTGGCAAATTATGAAATAACCTTCATTTTTTAGGAACGGGTCACAATGATTGTAATCTTCACAAGCCGAGCTAGATACATGATGAGACGGATTATTTTCTTGAAATCGTATTTCCTTTCAGAAAAACAGCCTGTCAGAGTCCAGATGTGGTGGTGGCTATTAGATGACAGCTAGGGTTGCCTGGTCTCGTCAGTAGCACCGGGAACAAGGGGCTCAGTCAGCCCGGGCTGAGCTCATCGCGGCTTGGGTGGTGCTTGTTTTTGCTGATGTTTCTCAGACTAGAACGCTAGCTAGTTGGCAGCCACTTGGAATCATCGTCAGAATGAACAGCAGACATTACTTAAATAACGTGTGGCTGGCTGCTGAGAAATAAAAGTTATGGCCGAAAAAAGACAACCCAGGATGTGAGGGTGTGCAAAAGTCTGTGATGTTCATTTATTTATGCATGGAGTGTCTCTCAGACTGCTGGAACTGCAGAAGGCACTTTTAGGAATGAAAAATTACAAGTTTGTCACGCTTCAAATTGCAGTTTACAATGTCATAATGATATTTTAAACTCCACCACAGAGGTATAGCCATGGACATCTGGTATGTATTTATTGAAGAGTCATGAAGAAGTTGTGTCTAACTTCATTTTCATTTTGCATGTGGTGAAGTGTTTTTGGCAGTGCAGTTGTCCTTAACTGATTTGCAGATGTGGCCAGACCAGACAAAATCTCCGGAGCTGATATTAACTCCATCTGCCAGGAGGTGAGCCAGAGCTTTAACAATCTCATGGATATTTATTTAATATAATTTCATAAAATACTATTTTTATAATGTTTTTATTGCATGTTCATGAAATAGTTGTATGTACACAGTTGTTCGTTTTTTGCTCCATGCCTATTTACTTCTTGCTGTCTCAGGCCGGCATGTTGGCAGTGCGTGAGAACAGGTACATCGTCCTGGCCAAAGACTTCGAGAAAGCCTATAAGACCGTTATCAAGAAGGACGAGCAGGAGCACGAGTTCTACAAGTAGACAGAGTACATCCAGACCCCGGCCTCCCCCCAGAAGAAAAGAAATGTTCAGACACACAAGTTTGTTTTTGGTTGACGTATGTGTCTGTATTTTCACTGTATCTTGTATGGATTTCCCAGACCCTGACTTGGACTGACACTGACCTCGGACTAAATTTACTCACTTTATCACAGGGCCAGCTTGAGCTCTGAGATTTCACCCTTGAGAAGACGCACTACTATATGATGAACTTTTTTTTTTTTTTTACAGGCACTCTGGACATTTGACTATATTTGACCCTGACTGTAGTTAAGACAGCAGTGGAGCATTTGTATCTATATGTACCAACTTGACAAAACATTACTATAAAAATACCCATTAAAAATGTTTTCAATAAAAAAGCAAATAGCCCTCATTGTTTTTTCTGCACTGAAATATATGACTTTTGATTCATCATAATGTACTTAATTAGGGAACTAGTATTCTGTCATGATCATTTATGCCGTCATGTAAATGGTTTGTGAATAATGTGATCATTGTTAGAAAGTTGTGGGTGTAGCAGTATCTGGCATGCTTTTCAGCAACAATGTGTGAGGTAAAAGTAATGTTTAAGCAACTCCTTTGGTACTGTTGCCCAGTGGTTTGACGTAATGGATACGGGCATTGTTGTTCTCAGAAGCAATTGAAACCTGTCACTGGGGAAAAAAATCAATGATGAAATGGTGGGTCATAAAGAGCAAAATATAATCTGAGAAATATTTATTGCCCACACCTGTCGAAACAGTTTCCATGTTGTACAGGCCAAACATGTCTACTCAGCAGGCTGACCTTGGGAGGAACACTCTAATTTGTGGCCACTTGATTTAGGGCTGAGTAAGAGCGTGGCACGTGATCTTAGCAGTAGTAACCATACATCCGATGAAGATATTCCCGTGTGGATATGCTCCCACCAGTGGTTGGATGCTGGAGCTGACAAAGTCGAGATACATAGGTGCTGTCGATGGGACTGACGGAGTCAAGAAGCCTACAGGGTTGTCTCTGCTCCCTGTTGAGGGCTCGCTGCTTCTCTTGCTCTTCGTCTGCCCATGAGTCAAAGCAGTGCAGCCTGAGGTTGTAGCTCTCCCTGCAGACCACAAGGTGGAGGAGTTCATTAACTGCAGCAAGTGGATCACACTCAAGCTGCAGTATTATTAATACAAACATACAGGAGGCATCACCTCTGACCTCTGTCCATGATCCCAGTGGACACAGCAGGGCCTCCTGTGGTCCCTCGGGGCACCACAGCACCCAAAGGAGGCTGTGCATAATCATTCAAGTTTTATAAGTAAGCAATAATGTAGTGTACCCACCAGTGTTGGCCTCTCTCAGGAAGGCGGCCTGTGATTTGGTCAAAATAGTAGGGGCACAAGGTCAAGGTGGCTTGTTCTGGGCACCAGGACATCCGGTGAAAGACATACTCCAGTCTGTAGTTTGGCTGGGGACACTGGCCAGAGAAAGTGTGGTACCACTGGTCTGCCACCAGTTTTCTCATGCTGACTTGAGCCGCTGAGCATTTCAGTGGAAGGAGCTGGTACATGCCTGGTTCATTTGACATGATGGAGAGAGCTGGAGAACCGGCTGACCTCAAATTCAGGGGGTCAAAAAAACATGGCACGTTATGTTACATATTCACTATGTTGCATCCACGAAAACAAAACACGAAAGTGTTTTGTTTTGTTTAGATTTAGAAAAGGACTTGAATTTGTGTAACATATAAACTATGCTGTATAATTACTGTAATTACTTCCCCCTTTTTTTCTAAAATCAAAACTGAAAGATCTTACCTCGATTGAAAAGCAGCGTCAGGTTGAAATGTGGGCTTTTCTTTTTGTTTGTTTACTTTCAGTTTTGGACTAAAATACGAATCCCGTTCCCGAACACATCAGACTAATTTTTGTTTAAATTCCGACATCTGTTAAATAGTATTGTACTACTACAGCAACCTATGATGGTGATGATGATGACGATAATGATGATAACGATGATAAAGCAGAGTATGGTCCAACATACAGCAGAGCAGAAAAAATAAATGTGATAAATATTAAATTATATTTTCCAGCTTGACTTACTGCCATTAGAAAAAAATGGGAGGGATGAAAGCCAGGGAATGAACAGCTGTACTGACATTACGTCCGATGCAAGGTGCAAAACACAGAAATGTGTGTCCGTCTAAAAAATATTTACAGTATGGCATAAACCAGCTTATTACGACAACTTTTACTATTTTACCTCTATCATAGGCCATTTCTGTTGATATCAGTAGCCTATCGGATTTTAATTGGCCTCTTTACAACCACCGATTAAACTCACGGCTACACTACATGTGATCTTTTATTATTTGTTTGTGCATCTTTTTATTTACATGTTTTGTTTCTATAGTTTTTGTTTTATCAGTTATGCTGTTGATCCTTGTTATCATTTGTCAAAGTTTGAAGCCATTTTGAAAAGTGTTATATAAACCTCCACTTAGGCCAAATGAGCGTCTTTCCTCTTCCACACTTTTACTTATTCAATAACTATGCAGAATAACTAGGAATCAACTCAAAATCTGATGCAGTAAGGTGATTTGTGATTCCACCTTAGTCTGAGCACAATAAACCGAGCTGGTCCATGGGTCAACTGGTTCAAAATCAGCACCTCCGTTTACACAAATTTATTAACTCCGCCTATTGTAGGAGCAAGATCAAAACCTTGTCCACCAATTTTATTTTTACACTCAATAAGGATTTTTCTCACCATTAAAACTTCTTAATCAATATTTGACTTGTAGCCTTTAATGGTGTCTTGGATTTGCACCCCCTACTAAAAAAATAAATAAATGCATATTTATAAAATGAACACATCATCAGGTTACACATCACGAGTACAGCCTGGATAACTACATACTTGAGTAAAATGATGTTGCACAGACTCAAACATATGCTTCTCATCTAGCTGAGCTTGGAACAGCCCTGCTGGTGTAATTTGTTAATTTTACATCCATCCGCCCACCCGTGACCACAGCGTGTTTCCCGGTGACGGGCTGGAGAAACGCCGCTGCGGTGCCAGAGACACAATATGCTCCGTCGCTCCTGACGGTCCCGCACTGCACAGCATCAACTTCAGCAAAACATATCGAAACCGCGGAGGAGGGAGCTTATTACCGGGAATACTGACCGACAACTTCTACCCTAACCAACTATGGAAGAAAAGAAGCTCCTCTGGTAAGAGTAAAAAGTGAAATTAGACGTTTAACCTCCGCCGAAAACGCCACATCGTGCGCGGCTGGTAGCAAGCTATCTGGCTAGCTAGCTAACTAACGTCATTTAACCAGCAGCGGCTAGCTTGGCTTGGCTTGGCTTTTCTCACAGCTGGAAGGGATACGGCTACAGATGCGGAAAAGAGCACGGTTTTCTTTATTGCTTTATAGTATGACACATTATTTGTTGTTCTCGTTAAACATTGTGTTAGTTATACAACAACTCAGACTAGTTAAGGGTAGCTCAACTTAAAAGTAAAGTCTAAACGCCCCCTTCCCCCTCTCGATGGATGTTAAACCGGTTGGTCTGTCTGCTTTTCACAGACAAGCCAACATCGCCTTTTTCTGTTTTTATGTGTATTTGATAAAATGTGGAGTTTATTTGTTAGACTAGGTATGTTCGTTTTAGTTAACAAAGCCAATACTTGTCTTAATGTTAGCCCAACTTAGTGCTCCGTCCCACAACACACGGACGGACCTATTGAAAGTCTGGTCTGTCCACCTAAAGTTGGTTTTCTACTTTGTTGTTGAAACGAGGCAGATCATGGTAGTTTAGCGTTTGTTTGTGTTGGTGTAGATGAGCTAGACATTGGAATTTGGTCCAAGGGCTCAAGAGTCAATTTATTTATAACCGTGAGCTGACGTTGAGGACTTTCGGGTTGTGACAAAACTGATTGTGACATTTAGTGTTCAACTTTATGGAGGATGACGTGTTGTTAACCGCGAGATTGGGATTTTACTCTGTTTATTTATGACACTGTGTCCTCGCTTGGACCATTGATTGTAATCTGCGAGTAAGTTGTATCGCCTCAGTTCTTATTCCTGGGCAGAACAAAAGGCCCAGGCGGCCCCCTCCCCCTCTGAACTGTCAGATTGATTGACTCGATACTGGTGCAATGGCTGCTCCTTTTGCAGATGGAGAGGGGTATACGAGTTTTATCGAAAGTCGGCTGCGATGTTATCTTTACTTTATAACACGAACGCAACTTGTGCATGGTTGCAATGACGCAGGTTATGTCCCTCCGTGTGTTTGTGAGCACCGTTAGTGGAAGCTACTTGCATTCACACGTTGCACTGTGTGTTAAGCAACTTATTGGTTTACACGTGTCCATCAGATTGAGGAAGTTTCTTAAGTAGAGGCAGTGGTTTACAGTTTACAGAGTGCGCTACGGTTTCCTTGTTGAATGCTTTTCAAAGGCTATGTTCAGACAGCCAATAGAAAGTGGCCTAGATATGACGACCCCCCTCCCTCACCACACACACGCACACACACACACACACCACACACAGATTTGACATAGATCTGATTTTTTTTTTCTTTATGCCAGTGAAACTGAAGTTGCTGGTTTTGTCTTCCTGTGGACACACCCTGCATGGTATGGTTGCGGCTGTCCCATCACCAATCTTGCCCAATCACCATCTTTAATCAGCTTTTGAAAAAAAGAAGAAAAAAATGATCATGAAGGACATTACATTGATGTAAAAAAAAAAACAAACAAACAAAAAAAAAGGCTTCCTCTTTTTGGACTCCATGTTCTTGTACACCTTTCTTTTTTCTGACTGCATGCCCACTTTATCTAATCAGACCTAGCTGCTGTTTTAATTTTGTTGAAACAATTAAAATATGTTGATTCATTTGTTTGACACATAACCTGTTGTCCTAGTTGGGGTTTGGATATACAGAACTACATGGATGGGGTGTTGTGTCCAGACATCGTTCAGAGTCGCTCTTTCCCTCAGGTAGCACACAGCAGGAGATTGTGGCAGATGTGCTCTCACCAGTTGGAAGTACTCAGTTTGATTTAGGTGAGGGGATGCAGGGCATGACGCCAGAAGTTTGCTGAGGAAATCCAAGTGTTTTGTTTACAGCACGAAGATGGCGGAAGAGGCTGGCGACTCATCTGTAATGATGACTGTTTCTGTATTTATCAGTACTACATGTATTTGGACGTACCCACAAAATCCTGCCTCTTCACCCTTGGATGTTTGTAGTCTTTCGTTTTTGCGCCAGTCAAGTTATAAGAAACGTCATCAACATGTCCACTCGCTTGCTGCGAATTCTCCGGACAATGACAGACTCTGTTCACACACGGGTTCAATTTGATATTACACTGAGTTAGTGCTAGGGAGAATGGCGGGGCTAAGTTCGTTTAATGTTCGGTCCAATTGCTTCGGATGTTTGTGTTCTCATGTATAGCTGCTCTGGGCAATGTCTAGATAAGTTCAGAGTTTGCAGTGCATGTATGAAAGGGACTCATGGTTGCTAAGTTGTATAGTTGGCTGTCCCCGAGGTGTTATAGGTAGAGATGAGCAGCTGCACTATGGAAACTGCATGAGCACCAGAGGGAAGGGAGACGAGAGGAAAAAGTGGGAGGAGGGAGGATGTTTTTCTCTCTCTCTCTCTCTCTCTCTCTCTCTCTCCTTTCTCTCCTCAGCAGTCTGTCCCAGTGGAATCAGACCTAAGGGAACAGCTATAGAGACGTGTACCAGCTGCACCCACGATGAATGGCCTGGGTGCTGGAGAGGTTGCCATGACAGGGACGTTGGCACTCGTTGTTATGCAGACACCTCTTTGCTCAGGGCATGTTTGCATATGATTTCATTGCCCAGTCTTTCTTAGCTGGTGCATGAGAGCAAAGGCGTGCTTGGGAATCCATAGACTGATATGACCTTTATTTTCGCCCTAAAGTATGATTATGCTTTCATGGCTGCAAGTGGTATTTGTGAAGAATAAGCTATCCCTATTCCGTAAACCCCATTGGCAGGCATGAAAAGAAAAATGGAGCTGTTGTGTAACACTGCACATCTTTTTTTGTGAACACTGATGCTCGTGGCGTTTCACTGGTTGCTGACCCAAGAGTTTCACGAACCATGATACCATGGACTGGGGCGGTGATGAGATTCTGGCAAGCTGTACACTGCATCTGGACCCCAGATCAGTTTCCTTCATATGTGCAGTATTACCATCATCCCCTGAACCAGTTTAACCACTGTCATGGGAGCCTGAGGGAACATGAGACGTATATATGACGGGGAGACGGGGAGGATCCTTACTTTTCTTGTTTAGTGCTTTTGGATAAACACAGACTTGCCTGTAGCTAAATGTTAACAAGCCAACATTCACCTGTTTGCACTGAATTTTCTTTTGGAGGAACTTTGAGGATGGATGTAAATAATTACCCAGTAATATAATATACATTTGATATTGGAAACTCCAGACAATTCAAATGAATAGCTTACTTTCTGTGAAAATTTCTGGTTACCATAATGTCAAAACTGTGGCATATTACTGTAGGACACTAATAGATAAATGTTCACAAATTGAAATTGAAAACCAGACCTATAATGTGATTAGTTTAACCCAAATCACCTTGGCTTTCTGTTGTTTCTCTTTTCCCCTGAGAACACTGGTAAAATGAGATGTTCTTGAGTTACAAAGAAATTTTTTCAGTGCTTTTCCTTAATGTTTTTGGAGTTATTTGTTTACAGTATGCTTTCTGACAGACATATTTGTACAGCCCTGCTATTTGTGGTACAAACTGCAAGATTTATCACTGCCTTGCAATACATTTTTAGAAGAGGGCCTTCAGTGCTACAATTTGAAAAAAAAAAAAAAATAAAAAAAATAAAGGCCTAACAAAGTTTAAACTTTACTAAAGTACACAGTTACATAAAAAAGGAAGGAGACCAACAGGAGCTTCACAGCTTTACAAACCAGAGTTATTACAGTCTCAAGAGAAAATAGCTGACTGGAGGCAAATAAAAAACTGTGCGTAAAATCTGGTAAATATTAATTATATAATTTTATTGTTTCTAATTGTTGTGTAATTTAGCTAAATCAGTTTTATGTGAGGTGGCACAATAAACAACAGCTGGCTGAGTGATGGCTGATCATCATCTAATTCTGTGGTTGCCTAGCAATATCAACACAAAAATGCAGCCGGCTGTTCTGCTTCAATAAAAAAAAAAAAAAAAAAAAAGGCAGAGCAGCATGCCCTCCATCTTCAAAACACATCCTGTGTGATCTGACCCTAAAACTGCTCTCTGCTACACAGTTATCATTATCGTCAGTGTTTACATTGCTTCCCACAACATTGCCAACTGCACTCCCTCTGCTGAATGAGGTAATGTCAAATTAAGCAATGTTGGAATCATTTCTGTATTTTTTCCCTCCTCTGTGTAGCCGAGGCGGGCGCTGGGCTGGAATATAGGCTAAAAGTTAATGCTAACTGTAAAAATGAGTGGGATTTGATGGCCTTCCCTTTGAACAGTAGTGGCTTTGAGCGGATTTGCAGGTCATGCATTAAAGAGTACAGAGCCCTCGCTTATCTTGAGCAGGCCGATGTAAGGGGATGGACATGCATAGACCTGATGACACACTCCTGAGCAGATGTGAGATTTTCATCCTCTGATGCACTGCCTTATATGCTACGACAGGGTTGGGAGGTTAAGTCCTTGACCAATATAGCATTCTACTTCAGCTTGAATGGCAACCTTTGCTATCGTCTGCTTCTTCTTCTCCCTCTCTTGTGGGACAGATGCTGGCCAGATGTGCTCAGCTTCCCTAAATATTTTCATCCTGCTTTCCTGACAGCTTATAAAGCAGTGGATTTTGGCTTTCGGTTCATTCAGCTAAACCACATATTGCCTCTGAGGACCATTAGTCAATATACTCAGTTCTTTTCAGCCCCTGTTCCTCATTGTCGCAGCCACACTTTGCAGAAATATCAATTTAAAGGGGGATGCAAATCATGCAGCCCACTCTTGACAGTAAAATATGCCCTTTGTCTTCCCTCAGTGGAGTACTATGGTAGTCGGCAAAATCTGTTCCAGAGCAAGAATTGCCAGGGCTTGCAGGGTCAGGTGATGGGTTACATGAGCAGCTAACCCAACTCATATGCTAATTTGGCACACCCTCTTTTTAGTCTAATGTTTTGGCAATGAAGTTTGGATCTAAGGCATTCCCTGATTGCTTATTTCACTGTCTCACCCTGATTCAGCTAAATAATTATGAGATACTATTTGATTTGCAAAGTAATAGTGTCTTATGAATATCTACCAATACTTTCTTAAGATATTCCACTTCTACACTTTAGTCGCAGAGATGGTTAGTGATGTGCATCCTCCTGTATACATTTATTTATTTCAGCTAAGTGTTCCTTCACATTGCAGCAAACATTGTGTTAGAAGGGGTGCTAACAAATTAAGAAAAAGCATGATAAAAGTATAATCCAGGGAAAAATTTCCATTAATCCACTAGTCAGGGGTGGTGAACCATGCCCTGTGGAGGCCCAAGAGTCTGCAAATTTTCATTCCAACCAAAAACTTTGCTAGTTGATTTCAGTGACTTACTCACCTTCCAGCAGAGAGGAGGGACTAATCACCTGGTGTAGTTTTTGATTAGAATGAAGACCTGTAGACTCTTGGCCCTCCATGGCACATGTTTCCATCTTGAACTGGTGAACTGCACCACAGAACTGAACCATTTCACCCTCACAACCTCTTGTGATGATGAAAATGTAACCATTTACAAAAACTAGTCCATTATTATAAGTTTTTCCCTTTTTTTATTTTATTTTATTTTATTTATCTATTTAACTCTGTTCGCACCATAGATACAGAACCTGCATTCTGAGACTTGAACAAGGGCCTTTTCGTTCCTTCTCTGGAGCTCATTCAAGCGTTTTGCCTGTGATCATGGTACTATGTTCATATTTCACCACCAAAAATGGGTAGCATTTCACTTTTAGGCTTTACTTTTACAGTTCAACGATGGTAATGATGCGGATCAGTCATAGCGAAAGGACCATGTTGCCTAGATGTTGGGAGACCAACTTACTCCCGCTTTAAGTCATCCTGGCTGCTTTTTCTTATCCCCTGGGGCTCCTTTGACTTTCCATGGGCTGCATGTGTGCAAGGCAGTTCCCAATGGGAGCCTGAACAGCCATGCAAACTTAATTGCAATTCCTAGTCCCCAGATGATGATCTAAATATATATATATATATATCACATCCTTATCTCTGACTCACCCCTCCCCCTGTTTATTCTATTGTCCGCTCCTCTCATCTCGACCCCCTTGCTAGCCTCTTTGGCTCCTCTCGCATTCATTCAAGTGTGTGCAAGCATGCATGTGGACATACCGTCAAAATGTAATATTAATGCCCCACAGGCAGGAAGGGAAATGTCCCATTTGTTGGCTGTTATCTGCCATCACCATCTGAAGCGCATACTGCACAATGGAGTAAAAAATAAAAGAGGAGTGGGGATGTTGGGAGGAAGACCAGAAGATGCTTGCTTTGGCGTACTGGAGCCTGTTATGTCATGCCAATCCTGCCTCTTTTAAATTTCAAATATAGGAATGAGGGATATCCGTGCGGGAGAGACAATGAAGTTGAAAGCACATGGTCTAACCACGCTCTTGGCTGCTTGCTCACTCTCTCTCCCCCTCAAGCTCCTCTTAGTTTGCTCTGTCGTCTCTTTGGCTCGTACCTCATCTTGTGAATTTCAGCTCAGCCTCAGTTAAACAAAAAAGAAAGAAAAGATGCCTCTAAATCTAGTCAGTGGGTCTCTTTTATATGCATGTTAAGTCAAGGTTCCTGGTTTGTTGAAGGAGGTGCCTGCTGCCAGGATCTGCCACTTTATACCCAGCTAAAGTACAATATGGTACCTCCGGCACTAACACAAGCCTGATTGACTGCTTTCTCCCCTTTCTGTAAAAACAAATATACAGTATATCCCATTACAGATAACGTGAAACCTTGAACAACAAGGACGTAGAGGGTGTAATTCAGGAACAGAAGCACACTTGATCAACCATGTTTTGCATTTGAAAACCTGGGAATTTTTCCAGGTTATGTCACCTTTTTACCCTATTCCTCCCATTCATTACTCACAAGAGATTACTACTTTTCTATTTTTTCCCCCGATATGTGCATTCCTGATCAGTGGTGATCTCTAAGCGGTTGAGTTTAACTCCTTTCCTGCGGGATTAACCAAAGTCTTTATGGCGTTATCTGTATATAACATATCCATCATCTCTGAGATTGTTTATACGGGGCAAAGCTAGAGGGTCAGTACCCCATCTGCTCACATTTCCACACACAATCAGATAAATATGATCTGCAGTGACAAGCGGAGGCCTTCCCACCTCCATTTTGTTCTACAGATCTTGCTTCTGAAGTAAACCTTTGATTATCCTCAATTAGTCGGAAAAAAATGATTATAATACCATAAACTAAACAACTTATAATTGCATATAACCATTTGATTTTATATCTCTCTTAGCACACCTGCTGTAGTTGTAAATTATCAGCTCATGGTACTTTATTGCACTGAAGATGTGACTAAAATATTATTATGGTAAAATAAGGCTGGACGATTAATCAGGTTTTATTTTCAGTTATGATTTTGGCTTCCGATGGTTTATGAAACAAGATAATTCATAAAACGATTCTTATGCCACACTCCATTTCGCAATTATGCTCTATCTTATGTTTTGTCTTGTGTTATAAATCCAGCACACCCCTTAGCTCTCACCCCTCCCTAAAAACCCAAACTCACTCTCAGCCAGGACTTGGCACGTTTAGCTCAGTTTGAGCCAAGACGACAGTCGACAAGAAAGGTAAAACCGTTCAATTGTTTGGAATCACTTTGGTTTCAAGGAATCTGACAAGCAACAACAATAAATACTTGGTAAGATTTGCAGGTTTGGGTAATAGCAGCACTACCAGCTTCGCTACATTTTTCAGCAGCTTTGGAATCTGACAAGGAAGACAACACTCAACTGGCCAGCTCATGTCACTTTGTTTGTTTGTTTGTTTGAAAGCAACACTTTATTGCTTTCTGCAACCTTCCTGGTCAGTGGTTTCCAACTGTGGTTAAAATAGCCCAGGGAGTAGAAGACAAAGTTTTGATTGCCTTGACTTGAGATAACTTCTTTGTGGCGGCTCTGTTTATTGCAGTGAACAAACTTTAACACTTCTTTGTGACTTTATGAATGACTGTTCATTTCAAACAATTTATTTGGTAAAAGGTAGCATTTAACATACCCACCCACCTTCCCTCCAAAAATAGAAACACAGAGCACCATTAGACAGTCTTGTTTGTTCACTATACCGTGCTCAAATATCCATTATAACTAGAATTCAAGTTCAATTACTCTACAGTTACTTTTGCATATTGTGCAAACATAAAACTTGTGACAAAAATCCACCCCACTGTGCATCAGAACTCGAACATGCAAAGTCTATGCAAACCTGCAATATTACAAACTGCATGCTTTTCATAAAAAGAACTGGACCTCACTATGACACACAGGGTCATTTAAGGTGGTCTGAAATTGCTGTCCAAAAAAAGATGGAAAAAATGTTTTTTTTTTTTTTTTTACGTTAAATAAATTCACATTATTTCCAAAGTCAATGAGTAATTGTGTTAAAAAATCATGATCTCAATTTTGAACAAAATAATTGTGATCATGATTTTTGCCATAATTAAGTAGCGCTCCAGTAAAATGTATATCAGTCTACCACAAGAGTACAGTGTGTATTAGTTCCTGTTTGGGGTGTGTATCTATTTTATTGTTATGAGGCATGCAGCCACACCTTTCTCAATTCCTGCTGTGTCATTCATGAAATACAATTATGTTAAATTATTGACTATATATTTATATTGAGGAAAATATATTATTGTTTCTCAACTATAGAAATATAAAAATTCTTGGGAGACTAAACTTTAGTTTGACCTAAAAATAGCATCAGACTGGAAACATCTCTTCTAAGTCTTGTGTGCAACAGTCCAGTAATCTACAGTTGTATAGCTGCTGAAAGCTTTTTAAAACACATCAGAACGTACTACAGATTTTAAGTGCAGTTGGACTTTTGGGACTAAAAAAACTGTAGCTGCAATACCTGTAAGTACTGGCAATATAATATTGTGCATAATATGAGAGTACTGTCTCACCTTGCAACCTAAGTTGTTTTTGAACTCATTCTCCCTCTCTCTTTCTCGGTCTATATGCCATTCTCGCAGTCCTCAGTGGGATTAGGATTAGTGGTCTGTGGCTGTCTACTTTAACGAGCCCTAATTGATTTGTGAGTGTGGACGTGTCAGATACTGCAGCAGACAGCAGTAGAGTGCCTGGGATTATGCAACACTGGCGAACACAGCACTTGGCAGTCGCGGTTGTTGGCTCAAGAAGTTGGAAGTTTGATCCACACTGCGATGCATGTCTTCCTGTCTGTCCTCCACTGTGGGCAGCAGGCCTCACTCTGGGGAGGGATCTACACTGGAGCCCACGGTGGGGCCAGATTAGCCCATGCTGCCCAACTGTGCCACTGATTCGCCATGTAAACAAACGCAATGCATTTGTTGGCTCTGTATTGTGTGCAGTTAGTCATTGTTTGTGTGTGTGGGGGGGGAACGATTGCTGTAGGCAAAAATTGCTAATGTCAACAGTTTGTCAGTCAGCGTAACTCTCCCTCCTCCTCTGCTGTGTTTGTCTTTCAGAGCCCCGCTCGAGCGATTGGTCCAGATCCCATCCATCCAGTGGGTCGAGTGGCCCTCCTCCTCCCAGTCAGCCGTTCCTTTGAGGTGTCTCGTAGCTGCATATTGCGTCATGATGGGACAATAGCAGAGGGCGTGAAAGCTCTCCCCCTTCCTCCTCCTCCATCTCCTCCCCCGTTTCTATTTCTCTCAGCCTGAACCTCCACCACAGCCCTCCCCCCCCGACAAACATAAAGCTACACACAAACACACACCACAGCCCTCTGACCACTCCTCCCACGCTGGTCATGGTCTACTCCCCCTGTTTCCTGAGCCAGCCAGCCAGTCTGCCTTCCAGTGAGTTGGTGGAAGCTGTAATCCTCTGTAAAGTGTAGAGCCTATACGGCTGCGTATGCTTGCTTTTGTTGCAGTGGCTGTTGTTGTTGCAGAGGCCTCCCTCAGGAGAGAACATGAGAGAGAACAGAAGGCAGCGTAAAGCACACAAAGGGAGAAAGAGAGAGGGGAAAGAGTGAGTGAGAGGGAGAGAGAGAGACGGACACTGACACTGCCATTTATTTGACCCGAGGAGAATGAGCTTTGCATGGCAACTGATGGAATTCAGCGGGGGTGAAACTACATGATGTGGGACTGGCATTATCACCCAGCCAACAAGAGGACCAGCACTAAACTTTGGTGATCTTTCATGTCCTATCTTGGTCTACAGCAGGGAATGCAGTGATTAAACAGAAAAATATATAAGCCTTTTTTCTCCCATGATTTAGTTTTTTTTTTTTTTTTTTTAAATTTTTATTTTGCCTTCCTATTGGTGTGTATTTTTTCAATTTTCAGCCTACCAGAAGTGCCTTGGTATAATTTTTTTTTTTCCTACATTTACTTTTGCATATATTTTTTTTCTTCTCATCAGCAACATATCCTTAGAATATTGCACTTAACTTAATATACAGTAACCTTCCAATTCACTGCCTGTTGCCATCGTTAAGAGAAGTTAAATATTACAATTTGGGTGTTTACAGCAACGACACAAGCCTTCACAGAATATACAGTCAATGATCAAAAACCTCGCTAATCTTTGTACTTGGAAAAGCGTTGATAGTCCCAAGTAAAACCACTGACCCAGGACCAGCGAGACTCACTGTCCCGCCTCCTGAGTCCTGTTGCTGTGACGACGCAGAGCCGTCACCATGTTCAGCATCCAGTCCAAATGGCGCTACCTGTTCATGTTCCTGGGCATCCAGCTGGTGGTCATGGCGCTGCTGTCCCGAGAGGGCTACCACAAGAGGGTCACCTACTTCATACGCATCTTCCGGAAGACCGAAAGCACCGTGCTGACGGCCCGCAACCACACAGCAGGCACAGCCGTTGGCGCGGACGTATATGCCAACCTCTCCCGCATGTCCAAGGGTCATAACGGTGGAGATGACATGCCCTTCTGCCCCAAGACATCTCCTTACATAGGTGAGTTCTCTTTACATCTGGGACCTTCTATAGTCCCTTTTCCAGAATTTGGCGCCCAAGTTAGATTACTCTCCTCCCTCTCAGCTTTGTCAGCAGGGCAAAGGTGAAGGCTCGTTCCATGGATCTCTAAATACTGCAGTTTGAAACGTGTGACCTGTAAACAATTGGCCAGAGAAGCTAGAAACTATTTTTTATTGCTCCCTCATCTTTTTCAATGTCCATAATTATGAGTGGCCAGTGGCACAAAGTGTACCCCTGTGAGAACAGCCTCTTTCTGTCTAGCTGACTCATTTGAGCTGCACAATGTAACTCGGTTATCATATTTCAAGTAAAGTTAGTAGAGAGGTGTTGAATTTTGCTCAGCAACAGCAGCACCATTGTGCACTGCAGTGATAAATAAATGACTTAGATAAATTGGGCCTTCAATGGGCCATATGATTGGTATGCATAGGAGGTAATGCAATAGGTAGGTAGTGCAGTACTCTACAGAATTTACTGAAAAATGTATAGAGCGTAAAATACAAGTTCTGCATAACACCTGAGTAGACTAGCAAAATATGCAGTATAATAAGATAAATCAGGTGGCAAACTGATTCAACACAGTTGAATTCGAAATTCCCTTTTATGACAAAGCACTTAACGCTGTGCTGAAATGTAAATGTCGTAACAGCTTATGAAAATGAAGTTTATTTAATTTATATGTATTGATGCAATACATATAATTTACAGTATAGTATTGGAAAAAAGGTCACAATACTCACAATATGCAATATTGATTTTTTTTTTTTTTTTTTGCACAGCTATATTAACTTCCAACATGCTATAATTATATTTGAGAGGGTTTTTAATCATCTTATAACTTTTGAATATAAAGGACCCAGTCTTAAAGTGTCAGCATTCATATTCTGTGCACCGACTATTTGTTTTTGCTTCTTTGCATGCTTGCCCGTACACTGTTTATTAACAGTGTGTTTGCTGGTATATTGACTTGTCAGCATGTTGATATTGTGGATCTTTTGCATTTGTAAGTTTATTCCATGCTTGCACAGACATTGCTCATTTGTAGTCAGCTACAATAATTCTTAACCTACTGCAAATAAGTGAAAGCTGATAATAGGTCTTAGGAAATAGGAAAAAGCCTCAATGTGATGTTGCTGAGGCACAAAAGCAGTACCAGTCAGCATTCAGAGTGGCCTGTCTTTCTTCTTCTCTTGATGAAAATGATTATAGTAATCAGAAAAAATGATGTGTAGTAATGTTACTCTTTGATATGTTATGGGTTCCAGCTGTACCCGTTCTGACTTAATTTACAGCATTTTCCAGATTTATTTAGTCAAGTTGTGCTACCAACCACCTGACCAACAACCAGCTAGTTTGTAGACATATTAAGTTTTGATTATAGTAGTTAGCTTGTTTCTGTGCAATCAGTCAATCTGATTATGTAGGGTCAAACTACAGTAAGACACTTGAAAACATTATGTGACTGGAAAAAAGATGTTGTGTATTTAGTGTGTTAAACATTGGCAGTCCAACATTGGCACTTTCAGGTAGGCACCTTGTATTACTTTGCTCTGCAGTCTTATTTACTGTCCTCTGTATCAGACAACACTCAGGTAATAACAGTAATAAAACTTTATTTATAGAGCAACCTTATATAGAAGATATACAGTTCAAATTCCTGTGCAGAGCAAATTTTAAAAACAAGACAAACAATAAAATCATGAAAATACAACAGATAATAACAACAAACTGAGAAAAAAAGGAAAATAACAATTTTAATCACTAATAATGAAAATTAGGAGTGATAGCATGGTTTATAACATTATATAGTTAAGTATATGCCCTAAGTAAGAATCTTTTAAATAGGGATGCACCGAAATTTCGGTAACTGAAAATTTTCGGCCGAAAATAGCAAAAAAAACACTGCTGCTGCTGCTGCATGCATTAAACGATTTTGCGGAGGCAGGAGGAAAGTTGCATGGTTTACGTCGTATCCATGTTCGCGTGCTGTGTGCATGACCGTGCATGTGCTCGTGCATGAACGCCTGTACCATGCTGGAGCACACCCCCTCCAACCGTGCCAGAGCAGGGGAAGTGTACTGTATTCAAGAACGGAATGGAGTGATCACACTGGTCAAATAATCTGGATTTTAGGGGCAAACGTGCTTGGGCGCGGTACAAACTTGGTAATGTGAGTAGCTCCTAAGAGTTTCAGCACTTCAGGCTTGATTCATCATTTAAAATCGAAACACCCCGAACAACACGCCGAGTTCGAGAGAGAGACGGCTTCAGCAGCGAAAAGGAAAGCTCCTTGTCCCAGCACATTCCCTCCAGCTACCTCCGTGGCCGAGGTATTTGAAAGGAACAAAAAGTTTACCAAAGACAGCGCCAAAGCTAACGGCATTACAAAGAAAATCATGGAAGTCATAGCTTTGGATGATCAGCCGTT
>OMLB01038015.1:4120-27726 GCA_900302555.1 Myripristis jacobus | reverse complement strand
ATTTTTTTTTTTTATTTTTTTTTTAAATTTATGCAATAGTAAAAAATTGGCAAAATAAATGAAAAACTGAACAACTGTTTTCGGTTTTCGGCCATGTGTTTAATTTTTTTTCGGTTTCGGTTTCGGCCACAAATTTTCATTTCGGTGCATCCGTACTGTTAAAACTATCCACTGAACCAGCCTCTCAGTGATGTTGAGGCGAGGGGACTCCCAAAGTGCAGGGGCAAAAACGCTAAAAACTTATCGTTCATCATTTTCCTTGTTGTAACATGGAACATTTAAAGGCATGTAGAGACCCAGAGAATGTGTGAGGAGACATACATGCAAGATAGTCTGTAATACAGAAACCATATAAGCTTCCTTATAAGCTTGTGCTTTATTTATAAGTCTTGCACATGTTTTTTTCTGTAATTCTCAAACACACAGGAAGCCCATGTGGCTCACTGAAAACAGATGCTATGGGTTCTTTTAATAGTTGCAGTCGCAGCTTTTGGAAGACATGTACAACGAGTGTATCAGCAGTCAACGTGGCTGTGTTCTCGCATCTTTTTGGTTTTAAAGAGGTCTGTTTTATTTAGTGTTGAGGTGGATGATTGTGGGACACCACGTTGTACTGTTTAGCCCTGTGAAGATGTCATTGGCCTATTTCAAACATCCGCAGTGGGAGCAGAAAACTTGATAACCTCGGTTGTATAACCTGCACTGGCACACAGCCGTTTAGATAAGTTAGCGAACAGCCTCGCATGCCTGATTTATGACAGCTGAGCTATGCCTTCATAAGTCTATAGGATGTCTTCCAAAAAAAAAAAAAAGAATAGAGTTAAAAGCAAAACCAGTTTAGCGCTGTGGTTGTGCCTCTGTAGTAGATGACATGAACATATCACAGATCTATAGGTAGTTGCTCTCACATAGTATCCCAATTCTGTTTTGGCAATCATAAAAGTACAGAACCATGCAATATAATCACTCATTTTCAGCAAAACCCCAAATAATAACAGCACTTTCACATCTGAACTGGTCTTGTGTGTCGATGTTCAGGTCCATTTAAATTGGTCCACTGTAGAGGAGTTACTATCCTGCGCTCAAAGTGGCTAATCCTGTCTAGAACTTTAATGTAGTGACAGTGATGGTGTCAAAATAAGATGTCTCCAGATGTCAGTTGTCATTTTCTGTCGTCTTTGTTTAATAACTCACTCAGACACAGAAAGTTAAGCGTGTGTGTATTTGTGTGGTGAGCGGTCTTTCTTCCCACGTCGCCTGTGTTGCTGATATTTAGCTGATACACGTGAACAAAGAACGCAAATGGCATGATTTACATTATCATTACTCATGTCAAGCGAATAGACACGAGCCACAGACAAAATGTCAGCTGTTACTGTTTTCCTGTTTTCTTCCTCTCTTGATATCCTCGGTGCCCCATGTTGTTGTATTTCCAGACGTGGCTGTGTTGCTTTGCGTGATAACGTCGAATCATAAAAAGCAGTCAGATTGCATCATCATGTAGGTAAAATGAACCACAGCAGCTGGAAAAAGGCAAACATCCTGTGCAGCCATTTATAATATAGTAGAAAGGAGATATTGATATGTGCTAGTATGCAAATATTTAGACAGTGTAATGTGCGGGCGAACACACTGTATGGACAGTGGAGCAGACAGAGATGAGCAAAAGCAATTTAGTATGTTAATATGAAACAAGTAATTACAAGCAGACAAGGTTTGTTTTTGAGGCAGGGTTTAAACATGACACATATGTGTAATGGAAAACATTGTGATCACAGTTACTAGTTTAGATTATTAGTCTTGATTCTTTGAGGGACATTTATTTTACAGCATTTTGACCAGCTATCATGTGAAAATTACACCATTTGTCCAGAGTGCCAAAACACTATGATTGCCTACATTAAATAACATTCGATTTTAGAGGTTTCAGTATGCAGTCATATCCTCCACCGCATCTCTATATTGGTTGTGTTCCTCTGTTTAAAACCTGTACTTGTTTCTTTTATTGCTTTTGCCAGATCATCAGATCCTGCTGTCTTTGATTGTTTTATGAGCCATGGTACACTGTCACCAGGCTCTGCCCTCTGCCCCTTTCCACCTTCGTCATTAACAGAAAATTTAAACCACATCCTGATATCTGAGCCAGAGGGTGTCGACTTTTACTGGAGGGTTTTCCGTTAATACTTCAAGGAAACAAAAGGACTGGTCTTATATTCCCCCACTGTAGAATCTAAACAGACTGGTTGTGCCAACTATAACAGGTTCTTTGGCCTTCGCTCTACTCATTACATTTATTTGTTAGCTGTGTGTTTCAGGCCTCCGCTGTAAATCTGTTTTCACTGCTTTGTGATTATTATATTTTTGTCACATACTCCACTTTTGGAAAAGTGCTGTGTGAAAATATTATCCACTATTGGTGTTGTGTTTAAACAGCATTGCTCCCCTCTTTACAGCAGCACACTGTGACTGATTGTGTATTACACACACTCACAGTTGTAGCAGAGAATAGCAAGTGGAAACGATCAGGAATGACGACATCAAGAGGGTGTAAAGCATTCTGCGGTCTGAGTTACAAGCATAGAGGAAGTCCAATGTAAGTTCTGCTAAATCCTGAAGCAGCTGCAAATAAACTGTAAGCACCTAAACACAGCCTTGGTTACACACATCTTAAGAGATGTGAGTGGATAATCCTTGAAAAACAGTATCTGCCAGAACTGAACTAATATTTGCTATCTGTGTAAATTTCAAGTCCAAAATTTATTTATTCATTCCTTTATTTGCACAACAAAATGAAAAGGAACAAAGCATCAAAATGCAACAGATTGCACAAGATTATCTCACTTGCAGACGAATCAGAAGTTACAAACTAAGCACCGGTAAATAAAAGAAAAATACAATCGATAAAATGTGATAATAAATCCTTCACTGAAAGGCATGAAAACGCTTCAAAATGTTGAATTCCCACAACGGGAACTGCTCTCTTGTTGATGGGCATTTGCACTGAGGAAGTAGATCAAATGATGCTTTTCTTTTGTAAAGAGCAGGTGGCATGTATAGAAATAAGTTACCGTATTGCATACTGGAATACGGTTTAACTGTCAGAACCTCGGTCAGTGTTCAGAGACCAGGCACACCCAGCTCTGTACCTGTTACAAAACATTGTCATCCTGCGGTCACCCTGCTGGCACACCTGGTCGAGCACCTGTCACGTATCAGTGTGTTTTAAGGTGTTACTGCAGCGACCTGGGTTTGAATCCGGCCAAGACCCTTTGCTGCTTGTCATCCCCTGTCTTTCCCCTCATAAAGCAGAAAAAGCCTAAAAAAAAGAAAACTGTCTTATCTCCAAAAATGTGATCAGTTTGGCCTTTTAAAACAATTAAAAACCCTTTCTCTGAAATCTGGTTTACCCCTTAACACATGTTCCACTGTCACATCTACCACGAGGTCATGTGCACAGAGCCTCGCACTTTAACCAAACCATTTGCATTCATGCCATCAGAACCTACTTCACCATGTTCCTGTGGGAGTCACAGCGTTTGTAATCATCTCCCCTGGAGTGGCATGTAAATACAGGCCTGCAGGTGGTAAAGCTACTTCCTGTAGAGAGCTGTAGATAAGCACAGTTCACAGCATCCTAGAAGAAATATTCATGTGTGACATAAGTGATGCAAAAAGTGCCATTTTTTGTGCTAATTTTCTGCATTTGCTCATTTGCTAAACTAAAATCATAATACACCATTATTCACGATTGTCCACACTCCTTAAAGTTTATCATCACTCTGGCCACATTTAGACATCCTGCTTGATATTCATTTATTTATTTTTTTTATTTCCACAACATCATATTGACAGCATGCTAGAAGAAATATTAATTTGTTAGAACAGTGATCTGTTTGTTGAAATTTTGCATTTTGTACACAGGAATAAGACATGTAAGGATCAGTGTTACGTCAGACAGATACATTTGTACCAGCTAACGAACAAAGCTTAAATCCAAATGAAAACATGCACATACAAAAAAAGAGAAAAAAGCAAGAGACATGATGATAATCAAATAATGCAAAAGTGTGGTTGGTTTGGTTAGGCCAACAAAATAAACACAGGATTTTGTTCAGTAAGACAAGGCAGCTCTTCAGCAAACATGCAAAAAAGAAGTCTTATGTATGTATATATATTTTTTTAAAAATGTGCTGCCCCTCTTGGTTTCTGCTTTCAGGCGGGCCAATCCATGTCAGTTTTCCATCAGGGCTCACTCTAGCCGAAGTCCAGAGGAAAAACCCAACAGTAGTGCGAGGAGGGCGCTACAGGCCGCCTGACTGCGAGGCGCTTCATCGCACCGCCATCATCATCCCCCACAGAAACAGGGAGCACCACCTCAAGTTCCTGCTCTACTACTTGCATCCCTTCCTGCAGCGGCAGCAGCTCAACTATGGAATCTATGTCATTCACCAGGTAAAACACACACACTCACACCATCTAGTCATTAACTATACTCACAGCAGCTTTAAGAGGCTCATAACCAATTTTAAGAGATCAGACTGTGTATGTTTAGTAAATTTGTTTTCTTACAGTAACGTTATCGTTTGGTAAAACCGTTTGTTATCATCTGTTTGGTTGTTCACTTGCTTTTAGACATGGGATGCTACACATACTGTACTTAATCCATGCAACATGTAGCTCTAGGTCACATGCAGAATGTTTGCTGTGGTAGTGTCCTGTGCTGCCACCTTAGTTTGGCAGCTACATGGATCTCAGGCTGGATCAACACTGCCCTCTAGTGCTCTTTTTCTGCAAATGCATGTCTAATGAGTGAGAGTGCTCAGGTGGTTTGAAGGGGTTAATCTCCTTAACCTCTTATAACAATCCATTCATGTTTACTCTCCAGCGTTTTAACTCTCACACCTCTCTCTGTAATCTCACAAATCATATGCTCATGCTGTGTGGTGTCTCTGTTAAGTCAAAAGTTTAAAAAAAAAAAAAAAAAAGTTAGTGATGCATGATGTGTTGCTTACTTTTGTTTCTTAGGATTGATTAAAATCAGGAAAATCACATTTGTGCAACAAACACCTTAGGAAGAAGATGTAGCTTCTCACTTAGGCACAGACTGAAACTTTGTTTTTAGCGTTTGCATAAAAAGTTATCAGTGATGTGCAAACACAACAATGTAGCCCAGTAGGCTTGGTCCCTAAAATTGGCAAGTGAATAAGTCTTCAGAACAGATCCGAGGTGTTCATGCACACGCACACTGTATTTCCTCCACAGGCAGGAAACTACACGTTCAACCGGGCCAAGCTGATGAACGTGGGTTTCCGTGAAGCCATGAGGGAGGAAGACTGGGACTGTCTCTTCTTCCACGACGTGGACCTCATCCCTGAGGATGATCGCAATACATACACCTGCGACTCCAACCCAAAGCATGCAGCCATCGCCATGGACAAATTTGGCTACAAGTATGTACTTTCCTGCCCATTTAATTCCTTTTGATAGCTCACCCTGTCACAGATGTACATACAGTGGAAGAACTTAAGAAAGAGCAGTAAGAAGCAGCAGGACAATGGATCATAGTTCACATATATTGTTTATAGAGCAAACACATGACTGTTATTGAACCACTGGGTGTGAATGCCATGTGCCGTCTCTTCAAACAGTGAATAAGGACTAGAGCTCTCTCTGTACACAGTCGATGAGATAAACAGCGGCGTATTTCCTCAACTTGGCACTGTAGTTCACATTCAGTTTGCTTCCATGGCAACGCTCCTTAGTTTAAATGCCGTTTCAGTGAACCAAAGGCCAAAAAACATCGTGAGCAATAAATACAATGTAAGGTGGGTGTATGAATATCAGTGTTGGGTGTCTGCTTCATCAGGGTGTTGCTGCTTCCCACTGTGCAGTGCCCCATTCAGATGTAATAGCCGTTTAAGCTTCTGTCACTTTCCTAGTGATGCATGTGTAAGAATTCAGTGAGAGACAGAGAAAACAGGTGAAGTTCACAAAAGTGTGCAGTCGGTACCTCGTAGATCAAGACTACATGAAAGAAGGCATAAACCAGGAACTGGCCCTGTTTTTGTTTGAGTGGAATCATTTTATTATACGTCCAGGTCACAGAGCGGCTAGAGAGACTGGTAACCACAACAGCCAGAGACAGACACATACTGGATCATAAATCAGTCCTACTTGTATGATTGATCAATGGACTGTTATCACTTATGATATATATGTGTCTGTAAAAGTTGTGGGGATGTGTTTGGTGTTTATGCCCAAAAGCAGTTTAGTCAGCTTTATTTATGAGAATGTGTTCAGGGAGTGTTGCTTTGGAAGCAAACCAAACCACAATACAAACCTGCGGGAAGAGAGTTTTATACGTCATATGCAAAAGGAGAAATAGCTTTGTAATTTTATTTCAATTTTTTTGTAATAAGTTATCTTTAGTGCTTCTTCTGATCCAATAGCTATATTATTATAGGGTATTGATTTTGTCATTATAGGGTATTTATTGTTTTAAGTTAAACCTCTCAGCACCTAGATGATGTTATAAGTTTGTCTTTAATCTTATGCTATATTTTGTTGTTTTTGTGTGTGTGTGTACTTTATTTATTTTTATGGTCTATAATCATCTGCAGGCTTCCATACAAAATGTATTTTGGAGGAGTGTCAGCCTTGACTCCACTGCACTACCTCAAAATGAACGGTTTCCCCAACAACTACTGGGGCTGGGGTGGCGAGGACGATGATATTGGAGTCAGGTGAGGCCGGGTCAAGCCAGTTGATCTCAGGTTTAAGAGGTTTCTTTGTGGTCTGTTTGGACAGTGTGAAAGACTGAGGGTTTTTTGTTTGTTTTATCCCCTCAGAGTGTCTCTGGGAGGAATGTACATCACTCGTCCATCACTGAAGGTGGGCCGTTACAAGATGATCAAACACAAGCTGGATAAAGGCAACGATGTGAACCCGAAGAGGTACGGTGAACCAGCGGCAGGATTTCATTTCAAATTGAAACGGTGCTGCAGATTTGAAATAGATCAGAGTTTGTTCAGGGAATGGGAAAACTCTGCGCTGCTCTTTCATACATGCAGATAATAGGAATACAGGATTATGTGTTTATGTGTATTTACTAGGCAGGGCTCAACAGTACAGACTGCACAGTTGTCTCACTGTTTGTCTAAGCCTGCTAGCTGTGCCACAGGCCCACTGATTCTGAGGAGGGATGTGTCCTCAAACTCAGAGAATTGTGTGGAGGAGACAAGGAAGTGCATGGGACAGTCTCATTGGGTTAAAAATGACTGATCAGTCTTTGTTTTGTACCATTTGTCCAAAGTGTTGAAGTTAAGTGGATTAAGCTGGATATTACCTTATCTAAATGTGCTGGTGGTTACTGTAAACACACTTTTGATGCCCATGACAGGAGCCAACATCACCTAGCCTGTATGCTGGCATAGCTGTTAGCTGACAACTCCTCTTCTGGTCCCTGTGTGCTGTGTCTTAACATTGTTTTCCGTCATTTTACAAAAGTCTGCCATCCACGCTGAAATGCCTCAAGTGCTTAAAGTCTCCTGTCGAGCATGTGCAGGCGTGTGCACATGGTCTGTTCATGTTTCAGCTGCAGCCTAGATCACTTGACAGTCCTACATTAGCATTTTCATGATAATGCAATATATCGCAGTATTTCCTCTTGTGATGCATTATCGATACAGTTGTGCCATGTTTAATGAGGTTAGGATCTCATTAAGATATTTAATCATGTTTTCAACTTGCACAGATGCACATTTGAGGTCCTTTGAGGCATGTTTGTTCTCTGTGTTTATGCACCGAACTGGACCTGTTCTGTCATGTTCATGGTGCAGTTGCTATGCATATTAAAACAGTGAAGACATGATTGATTCAATTATTTTGCCTTTTCCAGGGTGTTTTTTTCTTCTGTATTTACAAATATGGTGATGTATCATAGATGATTATCTTACAGTATATTGAATATCGCAGAATCATGTATCAATCCTGTATCATGATACTGTCATTTTTGTGGATAATACATTGAGATAGTATCTGGTGATTACCTGGTGATTCCCACCCCTTGTGTTTACTTCCTCCACACTACAACACCCGACTTTTGTTTTTAAATGTACACACCTTGGAAAGCATTTTCAGCACACCCTGTTGTCATAGGTGGAAGACAGGGAAGAGGGTCAGCTAAATATCGAATGTAAATTAAGCTACACACTCTGCTCCATCTCTGTTTCCCTTTTCCAGGTTCAACATGCTGGCCAAGACGCGTCAAACCTGGAAGCTGGATGGGATGAACACAGTTGAGTACGAGATAGTGTCGCGGGAGTACCTGCCCCTCTACACCAACATCACCGTCAACATCGGCACCGAGGCCGGTCTGCATGTTCGTCCCCCGACACCACCACCGCCAAAACCCCCCGCTGAAAAGCCGGCTAATCCAACAGCCAAAGGCCCGGCCAATTCCCCTGCCAAACTCAAAGAGGACCACAAGACCACCCAGTGAGCCGCCTCACTCTGCCTTTACTTCACCTGCAGTGATCGTTTCGGTGCGTGTGCTGTTGGATGGTTTAATTATTTCTCCATGGTGGCCTGGGGTTTCTCACACATCTGTAAACCTTTTCATCTGTTTCCTCTCCTGAATGTGACTCCTCTTTTAATTGGTGGAAGATCAGCTGCAGACTTTGCCACCACCTGTGAACGGTTGGGACACTCACTTGGGTGATTGAAGCACCCGTTTAAAAATAAAGACAGAAAATGCTGAATCTGCTCCAAGAGACTTCAGTCCTGTCACGTCACTGATTATTCTTTCAGCGGAGCGACGGCAGAGAGTGACCGTTAAAAGATGGACTCTATGAGTTTATATATCCACAGCGCTGTGGTCGCTGGTTAAACCTTGTGATGCCTTAGAATCTGATCTCATTTTGTTTTTGTTTTTTTTTGTCTTTCACTCTTTACCTTACGCTGTTTAGAATATCAGGTTCATCTGAATCAGTTACTGCAATTTCTAGCAGTCACATGCCAACATATTTGGACAGAGTTACTCATGTTTTTTTTTTTGTTTTGTTTTGTTTTGTTTTTTTTCAAGACACTGAATATACTGTTATAGGAGGGTGTCTCTTTTTCCAATAGAGAGTGTGAAGCTGATACGATGAATATGGAAAGAATCGGCCAATTAGTGTATGATTAGTAGTTTAGAAGCGACACAAATATACTGTCCATCTAGAAATAACTGGGGCCTTGTTTATAAAACGTTCCTCACAGATGTCCTCCTGTCCAAATTGAAAGTGAGCTAGATGTCTAAAATTACATCAGTTTTACTGCAGTATATCGAAAAAAGTGAACTCACAGTCTCTAATTATCAAAGGTGTGAATGCTGTAGAAATACTTTAGCTTTTTGCGGGGACATATTTTGTAAAATGTA
The DNA here is from genome assembly GCA_900302555.1 of Myripristis jacobus. Lineage (NCBI taxonomy): Eukaryota > Metazoa > Chordata > Actinopteri > Holocentriformes > Holocentridae > Myripristis > Myripristis jacobus. The sequence goes on along the minus strand of OMLB01038015.1, from coordinate 18,308 downwards.
CAGTGGAAAGTAGAATAAAGTCAAAGAGCACATTTATAGATGAGGCTCCAGGGCTGCAATACTGTACATAAAAGTCAAGTTACAGCTGCTCTGTACGGGTTTTATCTCGGTGGTAATCAGTGCATTCAACACAGCCTTTCTTCTCATGTTCTTAATATTTCAGCATATCCAATATCCACAACCTGTTGATTGGTATTTTTTACGTGTGCGGTTGTGTATTTGCCTTGAAGAAGGAGCGCAGGTCCCGGTGACAATGATCAGTCCACTGCCTTCAGATGAGCTGGCCGTTCACGTCAAAATGGAGTCTTTGACACTCACTATTTTCTACCACTTTGTTGTTTTATTATATTTACAGTAGCTGCTTGTGTAAATGTATCATTAAAGGGTGCTGGTTTGCTGCTGCGAGTTTATATGCAGTGGAACTTAATAATCCGCTGGTTTTTTTTTTCTTGTTTTTTTTTTACATCTTTGACCCTTGTCCTGTCCTTCATCCACACATTTCTGAGCGAACTGAGCTACGAAAAGCAATTTCCCTTCAGTCCTCAAATAAACATCACCTCTGCTGAATCCCCCATCAGAGGAGATGAGTGGAGGCAGCAGCCGTTTGAGGCTCAAGTGATAAATGAGCCACGTTATCCATCAGGACTCACAAGTTCATTCACATCCTCGGAGGGGTTGGGAAATGTGACGACAGCTTCAACCAGAAGCAAAACAAAGCCAATATTTTTGATTGCTCTTCATGTACAGTGTGAAGTGCATGTTGCAGTGTTTGTGGGAGACCCTTGAAACTCCAATTTTGGAACTTCAACTGAAGGATTATATCTTTGACAAAATTGACACTAGAGGTAGTTTATACAGGGAGACATTCCAGCTTCAGGAATATCTGAGGCCACCTCCAGTGGGTGATCTGAAGCGCTAAAACTGGGCTAAACCAGAGTAAAATGAACAGTGGTTAATGGGACTTGTACATAAAATCAGCTAATCAGCTCTAAATTATACCCTCAACTTCACATTCAGCTTACGGTTATGATGTCATTATAAATATTGGTCCATGTAACAGTGACAGAAGTCCAGTTACAGGTAAATATTTGGAATCAAACGTAGAAATCATTTTATAGTGTCTAGCCCCATTGATTACCACATGTTCTACTCTGTTTTAACAAGTGCTCAGCGCTGCCCCCGATTGCCAAACGATAGTACTGCACTCTTCTGTCTCCACTCATTTCACAGCGGTCAATGACCGTGATTGAGAAACTGATTGTCATCAAGCTTTTCCAGCCACAGTGTGGGAAGACATGTCACAGCTGGAGATTCCTGTTTTTGACCCGGCCATACAGTCACTACAAAATGTGTCATCTTCTTTAAAATCACTCTCCATGAGTCCCCAGAATCTTCCACTAGCGCCCGTGTACTGCATGTCACACCCCCTCTCCTGTGCACTCTGACAAATGATTGTTTACACCAGAACACACTCACGCACGCACACACACACAAAAATACCCCTTTACCTAATGTTTGTGACCCCACTGGTTGGTGTGTACGCTGAAACCAAAGATGACTGCGTGGAAAGCTGTGCCCACACACAGGAAGTGAGTGGGTGTGTATGTATGTATGTGTGTGTATGTACATAAAGACACATATTGTGAATGATATCTATGGAACATGTTGCCCTATCTTCACACACCGGCGTATCATTCGTTCCTATCAGGTGTCTAATTTGCCAGCGGGTTTTGGTGGGTTTTCAAACAGATTGAAGCCAAAACACCATGTTATTCATGTTGATCGATATTTAAAAATGTCCTATATAATGTTTATTTTCTTTTTTTTTTTAAATTGTTAAAAGGTTCAGGATATCTTCTGACATCTTTTAATGAGTTTTATGCTGGCAGAAACAGTTTCGTCAGATGCTTTTCAAACGGTGGAACAAGACTCTTGGATTTGGATGTGAAGAGAGGAAGTGAACCAGGCGGACGCCGGCTGCGGCTGCCTGACATTTTGTGTATTGTCTTTCTCATGTGAATTCATATTAATCTCCTATGGCCTTAGCAACACACTTAAAAGACTCGTAGTTGAAGACTCGGTCACTATGTATGCAAAAGCATCTTCACGCTGTATCAAGACTTAAATATGCATGGCACAAAACCTTTTTAGCGAGGTTATTGGAATGTACAGAGCACAATATAGACATGATACACCTGAGTTCTCATCTCGGTAACATGAAGCATGCTAAAGTGTTTATATGTTGTATGAAACTTTCTTATTGTGACATGAAATACATGTTTCCATCTGCTGTGAGTAGTGTCACCCAAAGAGGACCTGGTGTTTTTTTTTTTTTGTTTTTTTTTTCTTCCGTAGACTGAATATTTTTTGTTCTACATTTTAGTTTTGATTTGACTCCATTCTGATGTGGATAAGCTGTGAGAGGAAAAGTTCATTACAGGGTAGTATTGAGATAACCAAGGGCAATGTGACTTTCAGATGTATTTTTTTTCCCCTCTCTTTTTGAATTCTGCACAGTCCAGAGTGGCCTTATCAGATCATTAATAAAACTGATTACTCAAAAGTGGAGTGGTTGGATTTTTTTTTTTTTTTTTTTTAATATTTTGTTTAAATAAACTGCACCTATACAAACTGGGTCAACTAGACAAGTGGAACAAGTGAAAGGACTTTATTTGCATGTGTAAAAAGATCACATGGAAGAGGAAAAACAGCAGGTGAATTTAAAAAGAACAACTAATGGGCCTACAACAAAGACTCAACAAGAAGGGAGAGTACCGTGAAAGAATATGAAAGTACAGTATGAGTGTGGTGCTACTGGAAAAAACGCAAAGGTTTTGGATTTTATCTATTCATCATATTAATACTGTATTATTGTTGTTGTTTTTTTGTCATTGTGTGGGTCAGATTTAGGATATTTAAAACACCGTGGTGCAACGCAGGCAGATATAACCTACTGCATTTAACACTGACTGGCGGGACGTCCCGGTGGCTCACTGGGAGAGAAAACTACACTAAGCTAAACTAAGCTTAAGAACAACAATTTAAAAAAATATATATATTGAAAGAAAAGCGTTTGATGATTCTTAGGCCACACTGGAAATTCAAGGCTACAGTGGGTTTTAAATGACTTGTGAGGATTAAAATGTATTTTCACCTCAAATGCAATCAGAAATAGACACTTCACACTTGGACTGAAAAAAAAAATCAGTCTCAGCTGCAGGGAGGAATGCTGTCAAGCTGGTGCAGCGGAACTAGAGAATCCCCATCTGGTCCTGAGAAAACCTCCCTTTTAACCAGTTTTTTCTTTTTAAACCAGTGGACAATGCCAGTGGGATGAGATAATCCCACTAATAATCTTGTTTCCAGAATTCTCTCGAATCCACTGTCATTTTGTTGATCTGCCTTTTCCTGCATTGTCTTGAACATATGCATTGAAAACAAGTGGGATTATCTCACCTCAGTTGCAGATTTTTTTTTTTAAACATTTTAAAAAAGACTGAACATGAGACTACATGACTTGTCAACATACAGGTTTTTGCGGTGTTGGCGTGTTGCATGCATGTGTAACAAATTAACAAATTACTTCAGCCTTCAAAATGAGCCCGTTTCTAATCTGAAGAACAGAATTCAAGCCATGAGTTTAATATATTAATCTGCAAATTATTAACCTCCAGTAAACAGGTTAGGTTCAGATTAGGGTATAACATATTACTTGGCATTAAAGTGATGAAGATGTTGGCATTCAGGTGTCCACATATAAGTAATGATGCCTTGGTCAAGCAAATGAGTTTTATTAACTAGTTTCTGTCAATTAAAAAAAAAATCTATATATATATATACATCCCCTGCATGGGCTTCGTACGACTGTTTGTATGACCAACATCATGAGGAAACCACCCTCTGAGCCGTAAAAATGAAACTATTTTTGAATCTGCTGAAGCGCAACAAACACTCATAACAAAGATTCCTAAAACGTCAGCCAAGGTTCACCAGGCTGCTCATGACGATCTGGGACATTTCTTTGCAGCAGTGCTGACACGGCGACTGGCTAATGACGACATTTTAACTGAACTTCTCAGGATTTTGTACCTGGATTTTGAATCTTTCCCCCGTGGTGTCGCAAGTTTTGACATTTGTCGTTTTTTTTCTGCGTTGTGACCTTCACTACACAATCCCCACCCCCCGACCGCGTTCACAGTCACCTTGAAAGCCACGCTACCTTTGTGGCGTATGAGCTTCTTCATGACTTTCTTCACCATAAAGACAGTAGCAGTTTCGGTGAATAGACAACTGTTATCAGTCAACAACCATTCCTCTTAACAACAGGCCTAGGCTAAACTGGGGGAATTAAAGATCAGCTTTGGATGATGGCTAAGCAGACGAATCATTACAGTGTAGACTGAAGATTTAGTGCTTCAGTCAAGTTAGTTGTAATTTACAGGACAGGACACAAAGTACAGAACAAGAATAAATGAATGAATAAATAGACATCAAATCCCATCGGACGCTCTCTCGCTTTTGCTTTTGAACAAACAATGAGAATGAGGTGATGCATGATGACGTGATTATTATAATTTGGTTCCGCAATCAGTTCTGTGGAAATAGTCATAATTTCCAGCCAAGTCATGCGGCCAGAGAGTCAGTAATCCTTTATTTAGTGAACTGCTTTCATCTTAACGTACACCTTGACTCCTGAGAAATGGGCGAGTCAGCAGTGCTGGCAAACGGCCCGGTGAAGTTTACCAGATGACGATGCAGTTCATTACCTCGGCAGTGTTGCATAAAAACAAAAGTACTGATCTGTGACACAAACGTCTCTGGTTTCAAGACAAACAGTAACACCATGAAACTTCTACCAACGCTAAATTATAAAATAAATGTAAAATCTGGCATGAAATTGTAATTAACGTAGCAGTGGTGTTATACATAATACATTATATCCTTGTAATTAAGCATGTTGGTATCCTAAGTTTTATGTATAATGCATGCAAAAAAAATTCTTGAGGTCAGTGTTTGTTTTTTTTTATATTTGCTTCTCAGCGGTGATCAAAAATGCGATCATTACAAAAGGAACAATCCCTCCATATGTCACATCACTGTTTTCTGGTGAAAGTCTTGCATCATAAAAGCATCTCTTCCTTGGAAAATAAGAAAAGCAGTTTTGTTCTTTGCCAGCCATGCTTTTTTTCAGGGTTTGACAGGTTTTTGTCACTCAGAGGTTTGTAGAACTTAACCACAGAAGACCGTGTGATCCCCCAATTTCACATCAACAATCAGCGCTGGGGGTTATGAGGCTTTTACCCGACAACTAGAATGTGAAAACGAGTGTTGCAGCTGCACAGCCTCTGCACACCAGGTCTGTCTGTGATGATGATGAATTATGAACATACATACGATGTGCTAGTTTTAAAATGCATGTGCCATGTTCACAGTCCTATTCAGTGGTTTCACACTCACAAGTAAATAAGTCACCCTAACCCACAGTATTCACACATTCGAAAACATTCACAGACCGTTGTTCCTCATGCCTACAAATTCATGACACGGCCCGATATTGTAGCACGTTACTACATGACTGAAAACTTTTTTTCTCTTGCAGCTTTCTCATACTCTTTTTATAACTTTTTGGTGAATCCCCTTTTAACTATAACAGTTTAAAGTGAGGTCATCATCTAAAAGTTGAGAGAGGCTTTTGCCACAATGTTTTGCAAAGGTGTAATGTTGCAACACAAAGCCTGTGTGTGCTCCTTGAGAAAAAGGTTATTGGTCTTAACATTATTAATCAAAAGCAGTGTCAAATGTTCGCTTTCACATGCAACATCTGTGATGAAAAAAGAAGAATCACAGTTCCTCACACATGTACATTTCATTGAACAACACAGCAGAAACCATGTTTTTTGGTTTTGATATGAAATCAATACACTCCTGACGAAAATGTATCTTGTATGCTCTCCTATATAAAAGAAAATTTCAGAAATTAGTTTTCAGACCTCCACATAGCTTATCATACAGCCAAGCATGCACTCAGCATTTTACAAGTCACTGTGGGGAGAGTAACCCCCTGAATGGTACCTCCTTGAAATAGACCTCCAGTTCCTAATTGCTGTTAAACTTTATATTGTCGTACTTGACTATCCTCCCACCTTTCGTCACCACCTCCTTCTGCTCCCATGTTTCAACCTCCCCGTTTTTCTCCTCGTAACGGCGCACCCGCACCATCCCTGTCGTCGGCAGGCCGCAGGGCAGATCCTTGGAAGCCTCTTGGTAGAGCATCATCTTCATAAAGTCTTCACTGAGGCCTGCTTTGCCTGCCGGGACCACGGCCTGGCTCTTGTCCTTGTCCCTGCCCTCCTTCAGGTGCGGGGACAGAGGGCGGTGCACTGCGGCCTGAGGACGCAGCGCTGCGGTGTCCGGTTTGGGAGAAGGTGCACGGTCCCATTTCAGCGGCGATGGCGACCTGTCCAGTGGTGACGGACCCCTGTTCATTGGTGATAGATCCCTATTTAACGGTGATGGACCCCTGTTCATTGGTGATAGATCCCTATTCAGTGGTGATGGGCCCCTGTTCATTGGTGATAGATCCCTATTCAGTGGTGATGGGCCCCTGTTCATTGGTGATAGATCTCTTTTAAATGGTGATGGAGACCTTTCCAGTGGTGATGGACGCCTGTTCAGTGGTGATGGATCCCTGTTAAATCGCGACGGAGAGGGGTCTCGGATGTTCGTGCGGGGTGCGGGTGGCTGGAGGTGGACCTTTGGTGGAGGCCCAGCAGTGATTCCTCCACCTCCGGCCCTTCTTATGTCACTCATGACCCCTGCCATGGAGGCCCTGAGAGAGGGGTTGCTCTCCACCATCCTACAGACAGCATGGCAGTACGGCTGATCCCGGAGCGTCTCCTTGATCTTCGCGGGACAGACGCTGGGGGTGTGCAGTCGAATCCGGGCGCAGAGCTCGGCGATGATCTTGCCCATGGCCCACACGTCTGAGCGCTGGCTACGCTGGTTGCCCCGCTGCAGCACCTCGGGGGCCGAGTACGCCTCATTGCCCATGTCTATGGCAGAGTTGAGACCATGTCGGAAGAACTTTGCCAATCCCAGGTCGATGATTACTGCTCTGTTTGTGTTGTGCTCTACCTGGAAGACAACAGAGGGTTTTTGTTTCATGTTGAGCAGCTTCCAGAAGGATATATTAGTTTATTACAAAATTAAAGATGGCAAAAACTAATACAGTTTATGGTGCTGTTTACAAAAAGGGTAATGTACAATCCATTGGTCAATCTGCTTCATCTCAGGGTCTTCACTTCACCCTGGCAGAGCTTGTTTTGTGATATAGATATGCTCCACACTGCAAAAAAATATCTCAACAAGTCATTTACTTTCATATCCAATGTTAAAAATTTTGTTTTTCTTAAAACAAGTGAAAAAATCTGTCAATCAGATGTAATGTCTCCACTTGTTTCCAATGCAAATTCACTTGCTGCAGGGGTTTTCCTGGGAGCAAGTATAAATATGTCGAATCAAGACAGTATGAGGCAGATCAGCCCACTAGTACCAAGAAAATGACTCTTGATTCAAGAATATTATGGAAACAAGTTGATTAGCACTGGAAACAAGTGGAGTTATGTCATCCCACTGACTTTTTAAAAAAATCTTGTTTTAAGAAAATCAAGATTTTGAGACTAAAGACTTGTTAAGATGGAGATTTGTAGCATGTATACATTATCCTGTGAATTACATGGCTCCTACCAAAAAAAAAAAAAAAAAGAAAAAGAAAAAAAAGCAGGATTTAAAACCATATAAGTATTTGTAGGTCGCATCATTGACTATACTGAAACAGAATGTAAACGCTGCAACAAGTCAGGGAAGGTCAGCCTCTAACCTGCAATTAAAAGTTTTGTTTAGCCTGTTTGCCCAGCTCTTGATGGGAAAACCCTAGCAGCAGGTATTTCAAGGAAACTCTGGACGATTTCCTCGCTGGTAAGAAATAATCGATTGTACTATTCTAGTATGACTCTTGACAAAGGCATTTATGTTGACACACGATGGCCATTTTTAAATATTTGCCCACGGAGTAAAGGTTTGATGTCTTTTCTACACATGATAAAGAGTGGTTTAATTTTTTTGATCACTGCAAGATAGTTACCACACTAGTCACCACTACTGTATGTTGATGGTACTCTGCGGCGTGCACTCACCATGATGTTCTCGGGCTTGAGGTCTTGATGGACAATGTCTTTGCTGTGGAGGTGGAGCAGCCCCTCACACATACCGATGATAATTTTGCCTTTGTTAGCCGGAGTCAGCTGCAGAGACAAGCGAGGAGTAAGCAGATCAAGTTCAGCCACACTGGCCGTACACAACATTAAAGCCACGTTCCAAATGCTGAGCTGCACACCGGTTTGCCTCAAGCTTCAACGAATCTGCCTCCACCCTTTCACACATCCGCCACTCATGACTGAGCTTACAGCCTCAGGTGAAATTGATAAAAGTATGAAAGCATACTTTATAGCTGGATCCATCTGGTTAGACTGCTTCAACAAAATAGGAAGTGGTTCTGATTTTTTGTGCACCCGGTGTGTATTCTAAGATCCTGAATTCCCCCTTATTGTCATGAATTCCCCTCCACCAAGATAACTGTACCTGTATTTTTGACTTTGCCGCTTTGAAGATGGTGGTCTCTAAGTCCTCGCCAAAGATAAACTCCAGAGGAATCACCCATTTTCCATCCTTGAGTGTTATGTTGCCCAGAAGCTTCACTATGTTGGGGTGCTCTGCCTTACTGTCGACCACAATGAGGAAAGATGAGTTATGTTAAATTTGATGATGAACTGTTAAATTTGAAAAACCTTCTCTTATAAATGGCACAACAAATCCAAAAAATAATACTACAGTACGTGGAGAGAGACTAGAAAATTTAATGTCTCGGCTGGCAGAAATAAAAAACCTGTATTTAGGTAAAGACATATCCCTGTCCTATGAAAAGAAGGCTTGCATGCCCCTTTGTAGGTTGAGAAATGTCTCAGACCCACCTGACTTTGAAACTATTGCAAAACCTGCTGAGTGACATCAGAAACGTGTTGGTCAAGCTAAAAAAAAAAAAAAAAAAACATTAAAAAAAAAAACCAGCTGCGTAGAAGCTCACTTCCTGAAAAGCTGACAATTTGGAGATACGAGGGTTTTACCCACCAATTATGTTAAAGGTCATATGTAAAATGACATCTTCATTTTTTCTTTATAATTCCCATCGCTTTATATTTGGCTTTGCAGCTGTTTTTAGAGATGACAAACACTGACCTTTCTGATGAAAGCACTTGTACTTACTTGTACACATCACACTCTCTCTCCAGGTCCTTCCTGCTGATGAGTTGGTGAGGAACTCTCTTTATCGCAGCCCAAGTGTCATTGTACTTCTCTTTGTACACTTTCCCAAAACAGCCTGCTGCAATGGTGCCAGTGGAATACGCCATCTAGACAAAAATGATGTGGGTCGGAGGATTGGGTTGGAAAAGAGTTACCTTTTTTGTTATGACACTGAGTTTATGTAGAAAGAATATAATTATCTATCCTTAAGGCTCCCTTTTGTTCGGAGCGTTGACATTCCCCACCAACGCTCTTTAAGAAAAATATTCAAATGATAGGGGATAACCTTTCACAGGAAGGGCGTGCCACCTCGATTTAGCAAGAGTGTGCCAGAAAGGGGGAATTTCGTGCTAATCATCTTGGAAGACGAGTTCAGAGCAGTAGAGCATGCATGACTCATCTCTGACAAATGAACTACATGAAAACAACATGGCTAATAAAAAAAGGTGGTTTCCCACAGTTGACCAACGAGCTCAACCGTAACGGAGCTTGTTGTGTAAATACAGTTCTCTTGGTGCTCAACGTTCACCGTTTTAAGACGTTTGACCAAAACGGGGCCTCAGGTCAGCCGCTTGCAGCCTTAATGCACATGCCTCCTCAGACCTTTGAGCTGAGAGTGTTGTCTGAAGGCGTCATAAAAAAAAAAAAAAAAAAGCTGACAAACTGGTACATCAACCTTGGAGACTCTGAAATAGCTACTGCAGGATGTTAGCAGCTGGCTTGTGAAGTAACCACGTAAAAAAGGAACAATGGACCAACATGCTCTCAGTTAGAGCTGCATGTTGCATAACAGTACAGTTTTTTTACACAGTGCAGTCATCTTACAGGAACATTCAGGACTCATTTCCTTGAAGCAAAACAGTACCAAATTAATGAAAGGGCAATCAGCAATTTATTCCTATTCAATAAACATTTAAAATAATTTTCCATCATTGCACTGAAAAACAGGCCCTCTTCAACTAATATCTACTATAGATGAGCTCAAGCCAGACCTACTGACTTCATTGCTTCATGGCAGTAGAGAACAGTAAAAGGCCCACTGCTGATTTTTAACACCAGACCAATCTGCAAGCGTCCCACAAACAGTAAATATCTCAAGAAGACCAAAAGCCCATGATGTTGTCCCACAGAAATTTTCTTAAGCACTTACCTTTATAATGCTGAGGCGAAGCTGCAATGTCAGGTCTGAACATGAGTTTACATAGTTGTCTGTCTTTAAACCTGTTCCACGCCTCCTTGTACCTGCTCCATGCCCCTGAGCTGGGGAGCCACGCCTTACTGCCGCAGCCATTGGCCTGTAATCCACCTGAGGAGCAGAAATACACCGCAAGTAGACGATGAAACGCGAAAAAAGGCCATTTGAATGTAGATTGCATAAGAGTAAGAAACTACACATACAGAAACACACAGAAAAAGACATGACTCAAGGATGGAATAGGGCATTAACACTGACCGTAGATGGATAGTCCTCTGCCACCGTGACCACACATGCAAAAAATAGATATAAACATAGGCCTGTGGAATTATAAGACACTTTGGATGAATGCACACAACAAAAGGCTTATGTTAAAGTGTGCTATGGTGGGAAGTGGGGCGTAGGTTTACACATCGGACGCTTTTATTGTCGTGCACAATTTAGAAATTGTTCATAAAAACTTGAATAAACTCTGAAACCTTACAGAAATACAATCAGAACTGAATGACATTTACTTAAAGGTCGCATATTTTATTATTTTTTCCTCAGTAATTTAAAATATGTATTAGTGACCTTTAAAACATCTGTTTGTGAAAGAATATGGGGAAAAAAATACCCAAATGCAGCTCTTGCAGCGTAATTTTAACCTCCTCTGCGTCTCCTTTGTCAAAATCACGCCATTTTCTGCTAAAATGAAGAGAACAGAAAAAAACCCTGCTCTGATTGGACAGTTTGGTTACCAACGGATGTGACGACAAAAGGAAGCCAGTGAAGCTCTGAAAGTGGCTAGGAACGGTAACCCCCCCCCGCCACGTGTTAGTCCTGCGTGATTTCACTAGGGCTTCCGAATCAAAATGGCGCTTAAAATAAGGAAATAATGATGACAGAGGAGGCGTCTCAGATTTTACTTTTCCCTCTCTATTCATACGGCGACAAAATATATCGTAGGGCAGGGTCGTCTGAGAAGCTATGAACTATGGACATGAATCAGGATGAAACTGAAAACTGGATGAAGCCGGCAGTGTTCACGAAAATACCACTGTGTGTGTTGTTTCTGTGGCGTGGTCGTTTCTTTCTTTGTCTCTGTTACTCATTATCATCGTTAGTCGTTTACTGAAGCTCGGTCTGTTGCAAAATGACTCGCTCTACACAGTTACAGAGTCATTTTCCCCACTGAAACTGGAATTACAAGGCTACATAGAGAGCCAGAGGCAATGTGACATTAAACAAACTAAAACTATTTCAGTTCGGAAAAGATGTGGCAGTTTCCAGTTTCACTTTCCCTTTTTTTCATGCACTGATAATCTTAGTCAGATCTCCCATGGAAAGGGGGCTGTTGGTCTCTGAGATTAACATGGCTGAATGAAGGTTACATCAAGATAAACAAAAAAGGCATATGGGACCCTGCTTATTTCTGTGAAACATGCTCGTGCTGTCAGCCTGTGTGACGTCTGAGTCAGACTTGGTGACAGCCAGCAGATGGAGATGTTTCCATAGTCATACTGGCACATAAACCGACTCATCATTTCCTGATACCACACAGAAAAGGACCGAGACAATTTCACTGCGGTATTGCTGTTTATATCGGCGACAATGTCTCGTTGCACGGATGATTTTGTTCAGCCTTGGACAGAGAGTAAGTTTGGCAATATTTTTCAGCTCATTTGACTGCATGAAGTTAAGATTATGGACTCTATTTCTCAAGGCCTCGTGGACAGCGGGGCTGAACAGGCGTGCTGCACTTCTCATTCATTTGCACGCCGAAACTGAATTTCATGGACTAAAGACTAATGATTTTGCATTTGGTAAAAACAACAACAGCAACAAAAAAAAAACATCGGCTTTATTATTTTGAGGAACAAAACAGATTATTTTCCTTTTCTCTTTGTGGTTGCAAAGCTGCTGAGTAAGTTAATGGACCGCCTAAAGTTTCTCCTGACACAGTGCAATCGGCCTTTGTCTTGTTCCGGGGAAATTCCTATAGGAACTTGTGTTGCTGTAATATTAGTACACTATTCCTCTGTGGGATTATAGTTAATTTTACTCTGGTGTAGTGTATTCTGCAAGAAAAAAAAACAGAATTTAGGCTGTGGTACTTCCTAAAAATAATTTATTTCACCTGTTTTTAGAGAAATCAACTGTTTGCTTTTTCAGCTAATGACAAAATTTCTATATAATCTATGACTTTAATAATGACTTTTAACATTAAAAGAGCTTTTTGATCTCCACTATGACACAATAGGGCTTATCTGTCGTTTACAGTAGGAAATGACTGCAATCGTCATCAAAGATGGGAAAAAAATATAAAATATTAATGATTTAATTATCGATTATCATTGCAGGCCATTATCAATGTGTCCGTTCCCTCCATACCCAGGAGAGCGGGTAAGTGTGTTTTAAACCAGACACTTTACCTTTAAAACCTTTGGGCAAACTGTGGGCTAAACTGAATGTAACATATTAATGCGGTGCTCCCCTGGTTCGTTAAAATATGATGATTTTAAAAAACGTATTTCATACCTGCACCATTATTTCTCAAGCACGAGCGGCACTTGTTGCTCGCAGTGGTTAAAAACTTTCCGTGTTATTTGAAATGTTGTCTCTCATGTCATTTCGGAGGGAGAAAAACCATTTCCTTTTTCACCTCACAGTCATGATGGCCTGTCCTCAAACATGGTGCACTTCTGGAGAGAGGAGTACTGTACGTGTGACGCTGGCATGCCTGTGGCCGACAGAGGCAGCTTGGTCAAACCCATTCCTGAAGAGGGGCAGGAAATGTTAAAGAGTGGTGTGATGACAGAAGATTTCGCATCAGTGAAGGAATCTGCAGCTCACGACCTCACCCAGCTGCCATCATCCGATTCAGAGAAAACTCCACGGCAAGGCGGAGGCATAGATGCACCTAAGACTGCTTCACCAGGTGACACACACCGTGATTCAGAGGAGGGGCCGGCTGGTGCAGACCAAGTGAGAAACGGTGACGGGCCGTTAGCCGCAAGTGGAAAGGGAAACAAGAGAAAACATTCCAAGGTCCTGCTGGATGCTCCCAATCAGGAAAAACCAAAAGTCCCACCAATACCCCCTGAGAGAGAGAGAAGCCGCAGAAGTCACACTCGCAGAAACAACAAAAGGAGAAGAGACATGTGGAGTGAGTACTATTGCTTATATTAAGTGTTAGATGTTTTGACTAATCGTTAACCCCTTCTCCTCTGCTCATCCCATTCCCACACAACCAAGCAGTGTTCAAACCCACAGAGCTTTTATTTAAATTCTAATGGAGATGCACAGGATGGACTTACTTTATAAAATGATGAGCAAGACAAGTAGATACTGTGTGTTTAATGCAATGCTGCAGCCATAAATCCATGACATCTGTCTATCTATCTGTCTATTTTTGGTTTGAATATTCCACTCAGTATCAGAGGCGTGAAGGGTTGCAACAATATTTATGTACCATTGCAATATATGAAAGCATGTTTTCCTTACTTTAAAGCTACTTAAAGGGGAAAGTTAAGGGAAAACTGCAAAAAGTTCAAAAGGTCAGTATATAATTAATTTATCTGACATTAAGGTGCTGTTGGCCGTTTTTTGCCACCTTAGCTAGATTTTTTTTTTCGATGAAAATTTGCGAGG
>OMLB01038012.1:0-14579 GCA_900302555.1 Myripristis jacobus | reverse complement strand
AAACATCCAGTTTAGACCGTTAGGCTTTCATCTGTGTCCACTCTATTTTTGATCTTGTTTACCACATTGTCTGATCTCTGTGTTTATGTGAGTAGCTGTATGCAAAAGTGCATGTGTGTATGTGTGTGTGTGTGTGTGTGTATGTGTGTGTGTGTGTGTGTTAACTCCAGAGCATGTGTGTATGTATCTGACAGCTCAAAAACGTTTGTTTGTGCAAGCATTGGCAGATTTGTGTGCAAGTGTGCATGTGTGTTGGAGAAATCTTGAACATTGGCTGTGTGTGTGTGTGTGTGTGTGTGTGTGTCTGTGTATGTGCATGTGAGCGCGCCTGTGTGAGCGACAGTGACGGGTGCTGATCTCTGGAGTGACAGAGCTAATCTCCCCAGTTACTGTCCCGCTCTCCTTGTCCTGTCGTGCTCCAAGTGGCTCTCTGATCAGCTCGCATTAAAGCTAAACACTTTGACTGATTTGGAGGAAAATCAAAATCAATTTGCACCAGGGCCCTCTATTCGGAGCCGTCCCCCCCGGGCCCTCGGGCTTGTCACATCCCCTCGATGTGGAATTGACGTTTTGACACGCAAAGTTAGATTAAAAAAGAGAAAGAGAAAGGGAGAGAGAGCGAGAGTGAGAGAGAAGGAATAAAGTTGAGTTATCAACCTCCCCCCTCTTCCTGCCTGCCCATGTTCCCCATTTCCCAAACCGCCCACAAGATCAAGGTAGCCTGGCATGTCCCCCAGTGTGTCGCCACTAAAGAGATCCAATCATGAGATGTCAATCAATGTCGCCTGGCTCGGCATTTCCAGCTAGCTCACAGTCCTGTTAGTTGTCTGTTTATCCCGCCCTTGTTAGTGATACATGTTAACGTACAGCAGCAGGTCCCATGATAGGAATGGATTCATGAACTGACGAGCAACTTAAATCACTTGACGACGTGCGGGGAAAGGTCTCGGGGACGGACTGACTGACAGGTTGACTGAAAGCGATGCAGAAGAAGGCCGCTGCGGACTGACAGGCCGACGGACAGATGGAGAGTGACAGGCTAAAGCCGGTGTGTGACATTGAACACAATCAGACATAAGGCATCCGCGACGCGACAATTGTGGCGTTTGATGGACAGAGGGCTGTCACAGGGACTAACAGTAGCAATGGGTGATTGGCACAGCGAGTCTTATCTGAGAGCTTGGAGAGTTTTCCTCTGTTTTAGTGTTTGTGTGTGTCTGGAGGAGAAAAAAGACTGGAGAGGAGAGGAAAGAAAGAAAGAAAGAAAGAAAGAAAGAAAGGGCACATTGGATTAAAGTGAGAAAAGTGGGGATGCAGTGCGAGGGAGAGTGAGAGAGAGAGACAGTGAGCGAAAACAGGGGGAGAGACAGAGAGATCAGGTCATGTGGAGGTGAGTGGCCTTATCACGCACACACACAGAGGATGTGGTCCATTTGCAGTGACACGCGTTGTGATATCTCAGCTGGCGTCGCCGAGGAGACGAGCTGTTTGTCGGCCTTGACAGTTTTGGGTGGGCTCAGTGCATCACACCAGCTCCTCCACTGTGAACTCTGCCGAACAAACGTCAATCTCCCACTGTCTTATGGGGATTTCAAACTTAAACAAAACGGGGAGGGGAGCGAGAGAGAGAGAAAGAAATGAGGGGGAAAAAAAGGTTTGAGGAATTCTGAATACACTCTGCAGCGGTGTCGGAAGAGCTGAACAGTCAGTGCAATTCCATCACAGCCTCTCAAAGCTTGAAAGATGTGATTTAGGTTTGCTTCATGATCCTAATCTGTTTTTTCACCGCGTGTAACCTCCTATGCTTGTAGTGAATTGAGATATTGTCGTGACTTGTTTGTAAAACAAGCTGTTTTATGTGTTTGTGCATAAACACATGGATCAAGTTGACTTGATTTTCAGGCATCATCGGTTCTTGATAACTGCAGGGTTTCAGACCACCCCCATTTAATTAGCTTGATTATATTGTTAGGTTTTTTACTTGCCGACATAACCGTAGCCGCTCTTTTAATTAGAATTAATTGCGCTCTAAGTGGAGGTCTTTCAATGAACATTAATATAAATTGTTAACTAATTAATCATCCTGTTGCTGACTCTTCCCTTGTGCTGAAGCGTATTCTGACCTCACCGTGTCTCTGGTTCCTGCAGCGTGTACATAAAATCTTCCACCTAGACTTTATCACCAGTGATTTCAAAACGGAGCGATGACTGAGGATTGACACAAAACAATATGCCGCCCAGCCCGGCGTCTCCTATTGGTATTCATTAGGGTCACTTCTCTTTGACCTCTCAGCCGATATGATATCATGGTCAGTGTGTAAACGAGTGTATCAGGCGTGTCGCAGCGCTGACATTACAGGCCAGTCACGGCTGCTAACCGGTAACGGCACTGACGTCCAGCGGCGTCACGTGGTTGAAGCCTGTGGTGTCACGGCTCTGACAGGCCTATTAGCCGGGGTAGACGGGGGGGCGTTGACACAGATAGCCCCTGACAGGCAGAGATGTAGGAGAGAGTGGGGTCTGTTGACACAGATAGCCCCTGATAGGAACAGAAAGGGGGGAAAAAATACATGTAAAAACAGCAACATAAGGAATGGTAATGTCTGTTATCTTCCAAACATCTAGGGGACTCTGGGGTTTGATAACACATATCGGAACAACTTTTATTCACCCAGTTTGATGCACACACAAGGTTTTGACACTGATCCATCATATGACAGCAACACAAGTTCGGTTAATGTGTTTGTATACCGGCTTTGCAGCATGGTGGTACTGATGTTTCTAATCCTTGCTTGCACCCTAACCATTCTGGCTTGAAAAAAAAGAAAACCAGTTGGTACCCAAAATCGATATTATCACTGACATGTTGTGTTTAGTGTGGAATGGGTGATCTGAGATATTAAATATCAGCTCCTGTTGAACTTTTTGGAGACATTGTTGGCCAAACTTCAGCAAACGTTTGTGATGGGAGATAAGCATTGGGATGTAATATGGTAATAAAGTATCCCACAGTATTTCAAGTCCAGCTCCAGTTCATCTTTAATGGTGACCTCATGATGCACCAGTAGACATAAAAAAATAAATAAATAAATAAAAATATCAGCCAATAAAGACTTCACAAATTTTTGAACAACCCCACAGCCCAACCCACCCATCACATGAAATTGCAATCACTTTGGTTGTTTGTATTCAGCGTAGGCACTGGCCCAACATAATAACACAGACAAGATGAAATTACCTATGCAAGGAGCTTTTTCACACTTTTTTGAACATGAATATTACCAAAATGGGGTAAATTAGCTTTGACTTCAAAAATACCAGAGCATATTTTGTACACACTTACAACCAATATTTGTGACAGGCAGATATAATCATCAGCGTTGACAAGAAGTCAAAGCAGGACCGTCCTTTAAAGATTCATCTGGTCCCAGAGCAACGTTCATCTTTATTCTGAAAATCACATCGGTTAAATCTACATTTTGTCAAACTGAGCACTACTTCAGTTTATGACCTAGAATGCCAATTACTGCTAATCCAGATTTTAGACTGGAACCAGAGTTAATCCCTATGTAAGAAACGGTCCCCTAGCATCTGCCTGCGACAACTGACATAACTATTTTTTTTGGCTAATTTAACTCCAATCTAATATTCAGAGAGGTCGAACAAATGTAAAAACGTACTTCATGGTTTGTGACTGTAATCTGGTGCTCAAACTGAAAGAGCAATCTGTTACACTAGTTGTTTCATGGAAAAGTAATAACAGTATTACAAGTTATCATTCAATGGTGGAGATGCAGGGCTGTTGACTGATATATGGAGGGAAGATAAGGGGCTGGGCTGTAGTTCACCCTGGACTAGCATGGGCAAGGGGATGTAAGGGATCAGAACTGTCAGAGCCATATAAAAGCAAGTGACTGTTAATCCCCTTGTCCACCAGATAGGAAAACAAACTGGTGATTTAAGCGAGACACGGGAATGTTGAAACAGAAAGCTCTCAAGCAGTAAAGTATGTACTGCTCAGTCTGAGAGAGAGAGAGAGAGAGAGAGGGAGAGAGAGAGAGAGATGGAGGGAAGGTAGTGTTCCCTGGCAGATATGCCAAATGTCTAGGATAATGGTTTGACATACCCATAATGCACTTGGGGCTCCAGGCTAGGCAGGATGACACTATCTCAATCATCCTCCACCGACACAAACACTCTGATGTTCCCCAGCTGGCCCGGGAAGACAGCAAGGTTAGATTACACACACACACACACACACACACACAGAGTTGATGGTTATAGCACAGGCTGAGTCCCCTCCCCCCTCTCACTCATTTGAGAACACCATAGTGCAGGTAATGGTGATGATACAAAACGAGCAGCACCTAATAAGAGCAGCAGCTAAATGGCATACTTCATCTCTGTAGCTCATCTCAACATTGCTTTTCACCTCGCCAACGGCCTGCACAGTGTCCAAAAAGAACTTATTCTTATTTTTTTTTCTCTCCTCTCTTTCTAGGTTTATTATTCAGCATTTCAGATTTGATGTAGAAAATTGGAAAATTTGTTCTCCAATGGGAATTTCATTCATTCATTTCAAAAATATTTTAGAGTGTTTGCTGGCATAAAAGCCAAATTCACAGTGTAATATATCAGATGTTAGTCTCTGAAGACAAACGCCGTGGCTCCTACAGTTTCCAAATACTTCCACCTGTCTGTCATTTATTATTATTATTATTATTTTTATGTGCCTGAAGCTGATACAGAAAGTGAAGATGGATATCCCATTTTTTCCCTACATATGAATCCACTTTGCAGCCCGATTAAAAACGTCTCAAAGCCAACCCGATGATAGCTAGCTGCAGATATATTTTTGTCTAACAACATACTGTTATGAACTTTTGTGTTGACCGCCGCGCCTTGACTGTTGGTGCGTTACTCTGAAAGTCATTTTGTTTCTCACATTTTTTTTAACAGAAACATAATGTGCATAATGTCGCTCACAGTTGTTCTGTTTCCACTGGACGAAAAGCAGCCGTATTCTTCTTTTGTGCCATAAATCAATAACCATTTGTGCCATAAAGCAGATGGCCCTCCACATCCAATCCAGTTTCACACAAGGTAAAATGTGAGGTAGAGGCCAGTAGAGGCTGATGATGATCATTTGTTTACAGTAATTACACTAATGTGTCAAAATTAATGCGGTAATGATGTATTGGTCTTAAAATGAGAAATGCAGCTCCTTTAAATAGTGGCAGGATGCAGCCACGGCACTATCAGCCTCAATATCATCCACGTAGCACGAGGTGAGTCAGACAAGACTGAAGTTTGTGTGCATTATGGGTATATTTTACCATTATCCTCGATATTTGGCATCTCAGTCAGGGTTTGTCTCCGTACCTACCATCTCGCTGTCTTTCTCACTGTCTCTTTCTCTCTGCTACAGCCACCCGTAGTGAGTTTCTCCCCTCAATGCTGGGAGCATACAGGCAGACTCCCTCCACTCACCAGGGTGTAATCTCTCTTTGTTTACACTGCCAAGGGGTTATTTGGCTGTCTGTTAGAGTGTGACACAGACAGTGCTACACTGTCAAAGACAGCCTCGGCACACTGCAGACAAGCCGATTCTGCATTCAGTATATCTAACGCGTCAGCCCTTACTGACAGTATGTGATGGCCTACAATCACACAATACACGCTGAAAGACAGGATCCATCATATGCCAGTAAACTGATTGGAGAATAGTCATTGGCTGCAGTTACACTTGTCATTTCCCTGAGAGTTTTGAGATCTGATTTTGAAAATGGGATTTTGTGAGATTGCTTTGCTGGTATGCCCACACTTGGCCTGAAAATGGCTGTCATGCATTTCCTGTGACTGGATTTATTTATATGTGTCCGCATTATTTTTCACCCTCCTCCTCTTTCTTCATATGTTTACACTGTATGAATATGCAATGTAGCTCTTGTCCAGGGCCTCATTTGCACTGACTAATGTATTAGCTTAGCCCTCACTAATGCCCAGTAAGGGGTAATGTAAGACGACACTGTCAAACTTCTCCCTCTCTTTATTTTAGTGACCAGCTATAAATTACTCACTCACCAAAGTAAAGACCGTGTTTGAGTCATCAAAGACGTTTCTCCAGAGTGGCAATGGTTTCCATTCTCATGGTTTTCATTAAAAAGCACATTTTACCACAAATTGCAGGCTACTGACATCACTTACTCATTCATGTGCCAGCAGAGAATGAAGTGACTGAGAGATGTCCAAACGTGGCAATGATACAGTGTGTGTTAAATTGTGCTGTTTTTACTTTACTGGGCATTACTGTGAACTAGGCTAACAGGCTAGCCCATAGATGTTGAATGGGTGGACCTGGTGTGGGGCATTGTGGGTTCACTGCAAATCAGACTATTTCCAGGTGGGTCATCTCGCCATGGCAACAGCCGTAGCATTCACAGACGTCATCGCAACAGCAGAGGAATTCGTTTGAATAACTTTATTGAAACTTTCATCATGACAAAACAAGCCCCTGGCTGCTGGGTGGACCTTTCTATCACGGTGCGTGCAGCTGGCAGCAACAACAAAAGGCTAAAGCTAGAGGAAATTATAATTCTTAATTATTTTCACAATTCTTTTTTTATTTTCTTACGAAACAGAGCATGTTTCTGTTTGCCGTGCATCATTTCTCATGACATAAACACGCTCCTCTGCTGACGCCATGACATCAGCTAAACATGTAGAGCTGTTGCTGTGACAAGGTGAACCACGCAGAAATACAAATAAAATTTGCAGTGAACCCAAAGGCCCACACCGGATCCACCAATTCAATATCGATGGGCTAGCCACTGCAGCTAGATAGACAGATTGATATAGTCTTTATTGTCCTGCAGGAAATTTGTTTTCACAACCTGTACAACACAGAAACATACAGACAGCCATGCCACAACATACAGCTATACATACAGACAGCCTTCACCCCCCTAACTAACACCTGGACCCAGAGCTATATATATTATGTAAGCGGAATTTGGAAATGCCTGACTTCTTCCATATTTGGTCAAGAAGAAGCAATTGCAGATAAATTAATGTCTGTGTTGTGACATGATCAAAAGTACACTGTAATGATGTGTGACTGTAGCCATTCTTGTTGTGTGTGTGTATGCTCATATGCATATGCGTATTGTACATATGCATGCAACTGCACAGGCTACATGCTTGTCTGTTTCCAGATATGTTTGGATGTATGTGCCTCCTTGATTCATTAAAAGGTCAGATTTATTCTTGTTCTCACAGTCATGTCTTCAAAGAAAAACGTGTTTGAACTGATGACCACGTGTTCCTTTATGAGGCCACATTTCTAAAAACAAGTGCACAAGATTTGTGAATTGAGCAATCACGCACTCGCGCACTGGAAAAATGTGTGTATGCTTCAAGAATGAAATGATCCCTCCTCCATGACAGCTGAATGGACAGGCTCAAATGGATGAGAATGGTAAATGTGAAATGGCCATTCACCAAAAACAATGAGGGTTGTTTTCGTTGGAGGAGGAAGGTGAGCAAGTGAGAAAGAAGTTCATGCTCAGAGCACCACGAGAATGACTCATGCTTAAAAAGAAGTGGCAAGCGTTGTTTCTCCCCAGACGAATCACTTGTGAGGAATGAACTCCCACTAAGGACGCCGCAGAGAGAGAATAAAGAGGGATGTCCCTTCTTACCCCGGCCACTCTGCCAGTCAACTAATAGAATATGATAAGATTATATTGAACAAAGCCTCAATGTCAAGTCGACTTTATCCCTCTGCTGTGCGCCACTCCAACGGCACAGATAGGTGCGCGTGTTTGTGTGTGTGTGAGAGTGTGTGTGCCTGTCTGTGTGCTTCTGTGTGTGTTTTGTGCACGTCTGCATGTGTTTACGGTGTAATTGGAGATTTGCTATTCATTAAAGATTCTGGTACATGATGCACATTTTCATTATTCACACATAGGTGTATGCCAGCTAATCAGAGTGAAATCACTAGGCCTGTGGGTGTGTATGTGTGCGCATGTGTGTGTGTGTGTGAGTGAGTGTAAGTGCGCGTCTGTGCGTGTTTGTGTGTCTTAAAAAGCCCACAGACAGATTTCATCCATTACGTCAATTATGAATTAGCACCTCTCCGCCATCTCTCAGCTCTCTCTCTCTGTCGACTGCTGTCTTAATTAGCCAAACACAGGGCATCAACTCATTCTTCCTGCCGCAGGAGTTCTCCATACACACACACACACACGTGCGTGCACACACTGCATGCACATGCACACACACACACACACACACATAGGCAATCACAGGTTCACAAAGCTTCATGCAAGCACACGCTCCACATATGCGCATGTACACCCATATGCAAGATGCAAAGTTGCACACACACACACACACACACACGGTGGAAGCGAGTGGTTTAAATGGAGTGTGGGGACACATAATGAGACAGTCCTTCATGTAGTGTCATGGTGTGACGATACGTTACCAGTCTCCTATCTGGCCTGTTTCAAGTGTAATATGAATCAGGGCTCGGCTCGGCTGACAGGCCCTTAGCACATAGATCTGTCACTTCTCAAATTCAGCACTGCTAAAAAGGAAGAGCAGCTGAAACATGGTCCTCTCTACTGAATTGGATTTTATCTGACTGCCAAACAAAAGTGGGCTATTAAAAATCACTTTTTTTTTTTTGCCTAAATTACCATTTTAAGATTGAAACAAGCCAGGTGTTTGGGAGATTTGCCTATCGGTCAACGCATTAAGGGATGAGATCAACGACATAGAAGTCATCCAAGTGTCTCCAGTAGATCACTAGCTGTGGTGCTCCATGCTTTGCTTAGTGACACTGGGTCACTAGCCAAAAATACCAAACAAACAAACATAAAACACTAATAACAGTTATTAGTGGGTTTATTATAATGCCTCTTGATTAAGAAATTCTAAAAATGAAATATTATTTCAGTATAGGTGACACAGCTATGCAGGTCTATTAATTTTTTTTCACATTAGCAACCTCCTATTCATCTTCTGTGATTTTCCCCCCTCCTATCAGCCCCATGTTCACTTGCATGTAGCATGTCAAAGAGAGCCCTATGTTGTTATGTTGTTGCTTAAGGGATGTCTTAACTGCTCAATGGTGCATTTTCCCAAAAGCTGAGTGTATTCCTTCAGTTGCTGAAAAACAGGCTCTTTTCTAAAACACCACAAACTAAACCTTGTCATGTTGTTGTTATTGTAGCGTACATTTGAATCCTCACTTTGCCACTGTGCACTGTTACTTTAAGACAAGAAAATACAACCCCTCCCTGCTCTCTCCCAGTATAACGGTAACCTCCAATGAATGAGGCTGTGGAGTGTGACAACGATCATGCCCACTTTGGCTAGTTAATCCCCCTCCAACACATACACACACACACACACACACATACACATAGACAGACACACACACTCACGCACGCACACTCTGATCTCGTGTCTCTGAGATGCTCAATGACTCATTTGATTGTCATCTACCCTGGTGAACACCCAGGGAGACAGAGAGAAAAGGAGAGAAAAAGGGGGAGGAGGAGGGCAGGGAAAAAATGAAATGAATTGAAGAGGGGGTGTATTGCAGGGGTGGAGGTGGAGGTGGAGGAGGGTGAATTGGGAGAGAGGGGAGATGCAGGGGAAACAGTGGATATGATGAGAAAGGGGGTTGGAGAAAAGGACGAGGGATGAGAGAAATGAGTGTTCCAGTGAAAGACAGAAAGGAAACAGAGAAACAAGAGAGGAAGAATAAAAGCTCACGTGCATAAACAGAAACACACACAATCCATAGCAACCAGTGTGTAGATGACTGGCATAATGACATATTCTCAATTTTGGAGCTGTTTGCATTAATTTAGGTACTAGAGATTATGTTTTCAGGTCAAATAACATATCATCTTACTATAATTTGAATTTGGGAACTTCTGATTTTGATATGCTGTCAATTTAAATAAAGTTATTGATAGACTGGCGGTGATTTCATACAGGAAGACAAATAGACACATTTTATTGTGGGGTAAAAAACTGTTAAAACTTCAACTTGGTGTGTGGATCAAAAAGGTCATATCAAAACACAGAAAATGGCCTGCACCCTTCTAACTAGGAAAAACTGCAAGTGTTTAATCTGTACTGGGGAAAAAAATGTAGGTACACAGCCGTGCTTTTCTCCGGTTTCCTGAGCGCAAAACACTTTATGTATTTTGATAGACAAATGGACAGGCTATCAGACCGACAGAGCTAACCAGGGTGTGGGAGGGGGGACACTGCCTGCAGCATGGTCTGTGTTGAGTAGCAGGCAGTCTGACAGGCAGTCAGGCCACTGAGCAGAGCCTCCTGTACGCCGGGCTAAGTGAGTTAGCACGGGGCTGCTGGCTCTGTAATAAAGCGTTTAATGGACACACAGCTTCTCCCTGCCTTCCTGGGGCTAACACTAAATCCCTCTTTACTGTCGCTCACCGAGATGTTAGTGAGTTATCCATTTCTCCCGTTGCTCCGGAGGCTAGTGCATCCATCTCTAGGCTGAAACATACATAAAAATATGTATTTTAAATCCGCTGGCCTCATGCACATCACAAACACAACACGGAGATGCATGCACACACGCACATACTGCATGCTCGTGTGCATACATATGCACACACAGCAGTGCATATGTAACCCGGGGCCTCCCTGTCGCCAGTGCGCACATGTCTCTGAAGTTTCGGTGTATGTGGCAGTAAATGTTGCACTCTTTCCCATCAAAAATTGAACTGTAAATGCTAACATTGCATTGCCATGTCTGACAGTGCTCTGTCATTTTCTGTTCCAGAAATGGAACAAATCTGTCAGTTTGGAAATGTTTCAGACAAAGAACATAATTGGTCCCACAGCGACCATTTTGAATGTCTGGGGTAGGAACTCTAAAGTAGAAATCTGCACCAAAGATTGACCTACAATACTAGTGATACTTCAACACATATGTAAGGACTTCAGACAGACCTAAGAGTTATGTACCACTATCCACAATCTAAGGAACAACAGCATCTGCTTCAATTTACAAGGGAAGCCAGTCAGCTAGCCATCCACCTACTTTATAGGTGTGATTCTGTTGAGCTACAGTAGCTATAGCCTATTGAAAAATATAAAACCATAAGACATGAACCCATAACCCTACGGATTCTAGGAATGTTTTGTTTATAATGTGTTGTTCAGTGGGGAGTCTGATGAGGAATGATAATGAATGTTTGTTTCCATGATGTGGATTTTAGTACACAATTGAGGGACATTGCTGGGCTTCGCTTGCTGGGCTGGGCTCTCTCGCTCAAAATAGAGAGTAGAGAGCTGCATCACCTGAAAGTACTCAAGCCATCAAAAATGAAAGCAGAGAGCAGTCCAATTTGCAGTTTAAATAAACAGAGTTCTACCAGAATGGGTTTTTGGAAGGCTGATGCCAATATGTCTGATTTGCCAATATGCTGGATTTAGTATGCCAATAGACAGTATTTTTTTGTATTTGTTCAACATCTTTTACTATTTCAATGCCAGTAAAGTGCACACAGGTTTCCCAAGTTTGTTATTATTGGCATAGTGTTCTAAAAAAAAATCTGTATTGTTACATAAAAATGACACATTTTGTTAGAAAAACTCATCAGGATAACATCAGAAAATCAATCTCAAATGCCATTTCCAAAAAGGCCATTTCAGTCATCATGGCAACTTCATGTGGACCAATCAGAAAATAGGTCACATGTCAAAGGTCAACGTCCAGTAGGCAAGAATGACAGGCATTTGTTTTAGAGCATTCTACAGTCGTTGAATTTGTTGGTTTCTATGTTTTTTCAGCTCACGCCCCTTGGAGTTAAGGTATAGTATTGATACTGTTGTTAGTCTTAGCAGCTCCTTAATATGGGCTGATGCATGTTGAAGAGTTAATACTCAAACTGCCTTATATCAGGGCCAAATATCTCTTCTGTCAGCTTGAAGGTTATTGTAGGTGTAATCATCAAATTTGCGATTAATATTTATAGGTATTGAGGAGGGCTTGCTCTCATTTTGATAACTTACATCAAACAACCAAGTGGTAGCTGTAAGAAATTTGCCATTTGTTGGGTAACTTCGTTCCCAGGCTTTCTTCTCTGTGCTGAGTAAAAAAGCCTGGAGGAAGGTTTAGGTTAATGATTGTGGAAAAAGCTAGGCACCTAATAAGACCCACCCACCGCCCTCTCGTTGGTATCTCAAGTCTCCATCCAAATTGGAAGAGAAGACTGCAACTTGTTAATGGTCCCAATGATTTGCACGAGTGCCTTCAATAGTGTGCTTGCATTTTTTCCTCCAAGAGCTCCATATTTCACCAATCACTTATTTTTCACCTTCAGTCTTCCTCTGGGGAAATATATTCTGCACGGCAGGTGGAAATCCAAAAATATTCAGCAGCGCAGGTGGAAACCCAAAAATTCTCTCCGTTTGTTGCAACCAGACATCCAAGGATACAGGAGAGCTTCATCAAGGTTAGGTAACATGTAACTAGGAAGCTTTGGTTCTACATGTTAGATAATGTTGTTAAGGGGCTCAAATTGTCATCACATCAAGTAACACTAGCCTATAGCTGAGTGAATCCTAGCATCTGGACTGCAGCTGACACTGGGTTTGGGTGTGCATGAAGTTGTACTGCATTCAAAGCAGACTGTACTGGTCCATAATGGAATTCAGCCAAAGTTGGACCATGCCCTCACCTTGCCCAGTGTAACTGCACTGCAGATGCATCCAAGTGCACAGTTCACTAGGGCACAGTCTAACCATGGCTGAATCAAAGTCTGGACATTGGTTTGCCATGCTGCTGGACCTTGGTTGTGTTTGATAAAGAATCTTTGGTGGTATCCTATCCTTATGATGGCAAAAGCTGAGTCCGTATTTCAAGTCCACACAGTGAATTATAACCCACAGATGTCAGCTGAAGATTGCTACCCAGACAGTATCTGCAGATGGCTAAACTCATTGTAATCCCAGGTGTTACACAGGTTACTGGGACCGAGCACAATCCCTCTTTCAAAGATAACCTTTGGACAAACTTCAAGCCTCCTCCAAACAGAAGAAGGAATCAAATTTGCTGCTGACATGCTGCAGACAGAAATTATACAATGACTGCAAAGTAGTGGACCAATCACAGGAGCCGGTACTGGCAAAATATCTACTGCTGTATCTTAAAAGAGAACTCGCAGCCTTACCTGAAAACACATTCATCCGAAAGCTTCCAATGTAATTATTTGTCTGAAGGATTCATTTGATGACAATGGTGGTTCGGTTGGTTTGCCGCATACAGGCCCCAGATGTGATATAGTTGAATCTCACAGACACACACTGCCCTCAGGCCTTCATCATAGTAACAAGATTCTCCCCTGTTGAGCACACACTCATCATATCACTGTATTCTGCTGAACCTTTGGAAAAAAAAAAAAAAAAAAAAAAAAAAAAACACAGACTACACAAGAAAACACAATTAAGCTGTCGGGACACAGCAAAAACTGCCACACTGCGAGGTAAGTATGAATTACTGAGATGTGTCCAGACCTGGCCTAATGTACAGGGACTGGCAGGATAAGGACTAATCTGATTCTTAAAGAGTGAAAGGAAGCCTGGGTAAAAACTTGCTGTATTAGGAGATGCTGAGAATATTTCAGCTCAGACACAAACCTTGCCTTGGCTCTATAGCAGACAGCGTCTCAAGGGCACGTTTTTGTTGTTTTTTTGTTGTTGTTTTTTTCACATTCCCTCTTTCTCTCTGTCTCCCTTTTCCCTTTTTTCGTGTTTTGTTTGGGTCTTTATTTCCTCTTGCACCAGCACAAAGTGGTGTCTGGACAGCTCTGATGAGCCAGGGCGTCTCCGGTATTAAACATGTAAGCGGGACAAAGAGATAGAGGGAACGAGGGAGGGAAGAGAAATAGCAAGACCGAGTCGGTATTTGGCAAAATGCAGACGCGTCGAATCTGGAAGCGTGACAAAAATGTGTCCGGCCTAATGATGTCAACTAGTGTTCTCACCGCCCCTCTGCAGCATGTGTGTGTGTGTATGTATGTGTGTGTGTGGCTGGGCGATTTTAGCCCAGTTTCCTCTGTGCTGTCTGACAATCTGGTTGTCAGGGAGAGGCTGCACCGCTGTAGGGATGAGACACCCACCACCCACAGAAACACACACACACAGACAAACAAAAACTACTGAATCCTAATCATTTCCCTCTTCATCTACCTGGAAGTGAAAAACAAGAGCAAATATCAGCACCTCTCGCAACAAAACAAACACACCTGCGAAAAAGAAAGTGGAAACCGTAAGAAATAGCGACGCAGGCGATGGCAGCCAGACACCGATAGATGCGTGGCGTGAGTTTGTGTCTGCGTCTTTAAGGCTAACTAGGTGCTAAGCAGTGGAAGTTGGTGAGGAGGCTCTGGAAAGGTCATGCAGAGTTCAGAGCCTGCCGGGGGATGAGTGATGGCCGTGGAGAGGGGGCTCTGTTGCCGGGCCTTGTTCTTTTCTGTGCTGCCTGTCGGCCTGCACAGCGGTAGTCTGAGCCTTGATGGATT
>OMLB01038004.1:4702-21255 GCA_900302555.1 Myripristis jacobus | reverse complement strand
GTGGCCGTGGTGGTGGTGGTCTAAGGGCAAGATGGAGGTGTGGGAGGGGGAGATGAGTGAATGTGGGAGGTTTGAGCAGAACAGTTTGTGTGGATTGAAGTAGGCGTTGCTGCTTGAATATACTTTTTGTTCTTCTTTTCAAACATGTAAATGTCTTCTTATCAAAGTTAATTAATGTGATACTGACTGTCACTGCTTTTGCCACACTTTGTAATTCCAATTTTGTTGATTTCCATGTTTCCACATGGCCTTAAGTCATTTAAAGGAAAGATCTGAGGAAGTTTCATGACCATATGGATCATAATAATCTCCATATTACACTGTGTAATTAGGAATGTGTTTTGTGGCATATAATCCTCAGAGGCAGACATACAAGCATGTGTCAGAGCACAGGGGCAGCACCCTTGCAGCAGGTAGTGATTTTGTTTTTTGGTCAGCAGAACTTCCACAGAGATAGACATGGTGGTTGTTGTGGTGGTAAATCTTAATGGACAGGCTCTTGAAATGAAAATGCACTTAAAAATGTTCATAGCCTATGGTAGGGTGTCAAATCTATGGTGCATTGAATTTTTAAAATATATATTTTTTTGTAAATACCTGATGAACTGAAAAAAAAATCAGAGACATGGGACTTTTTGTGATTTCACTGAACAAAATGAAAACCTACGTAATGTCAGTAATTGTACTGTAATGTAAATTGTAGAAATTACCAAGAGGCTTGTCTTTCATGAATGCTGAAATGCTTGGAGTCATTCCAAGGTCAACACAACATCATACTTTGAAACACCTTTCCTATTAGCACAAGTCATTAGCCATGGGATAACAGAGGCAGTGACACCGGGTCACAGTCTTTGGTGAAAAGACTGTGAAAGGACATGAAATGTGAAGGATGAAATAGATGTAAAATGCAAAGGACAGATGCATAAAAAGAGTGTAGTGATAAAAGGCAGGACATTGAGTTAAACAGAGTGGGAGAGTTGTGTGACAGACACAGAGAGAATGAGGGAACGGGTGAAGAGTGGCACAGGCACATAAACGATTAGTCCCAAACATGAGCTGACAGCTGGATGCCTGACCTTGGCTGGATGTGAGCACAACAACCCCCAGCGTTCATTTACATCCTCTCCATGCCAAATCATTTAGACACAATTCTTATTCCGGTGAAAAGGAGGAGAAGGGAAAGGAGAAGGAGGAGAAGGAGAAGGAAGAGGAGGAGGAGGGGACCTCAGGTCAACCCCTCCTCAAAGACCTCCACCAGTCGGCCAAGTTTAGAGTAATGACTTAGAATGAGGTGCTGTTGGCATTAGATGCAACCTTCACACCACGCTGAGTCCTTTTGGGCAGACCGGCAAATTCTCATTCAGCATCATATTACGAAGTGTCAATGATGGGGTGCTTAGAGGTGTTAGCGGGGAGAGTCTAGGGTCCCTATTTTTACTGCCTGGTAAGTTGGGGAGATGCCCCGCTTATTAGACAATGATCTATCTGCTCTTAAACAGGCTCCGGGGGTCAGGGAAATGTTCCGATTGAGGTTGGGGGTGAACAGCTGACATGTCAATCTGTGAATGACCGCACTGACTGACGCAGAGGTACAAGAACAATGGAACACCTTATTCAGGCCACGTATTATTTTTAAAAGCTAATTTACTGTTGGCAGAATCACAACTGCAAAAAAGCACATATTAAAAGGTGCACTGTAAAATCGAGGGGTGGTTGAAGTAAGGACTGTTTCAACTCAACTCAGTGGAAAAAGTCAGTGTAGCACATAATTTATCACTGAGTCAGGCCATCAACCATCAAAGTTACAAGCTCATTCCACATTATTGTCAGATGAACCTAAATGGTCCGATCCAATTGTGAGAAACTTGTAGACTCAAACATCAAATTTTGAGTTTAATCCACATTTTTGGTCACTTGTGTCAATCAGCCAACAGGAATTTTGCACGGTGCATCTTTCATCCAATTCGACCCACAGCAACAGGACATCACACAGAATCGAGCATAAACCGAAGTCTGCACCTTCTCCAAAAAGTGA
Source organism: Myripristis jacobus (assembly GCA_900302555.1). Taxonomy (NCBI): domain Eukaryota; kingdom Metazoa; phylum Chordata; class Actinopteri; order Holocentriformes; family Holocentridae; genus Myripristis; species Myripristis jacobus. The sequence goes on along the minus strand of OMLB01038004.1, from coordinate 19,220 downwards.
CCTTTTACTCCTCTTTAACCTTTTGAACTCTCCATTCTGCACCTACCTGTAGATAATCTCAAGCTAACGATTTTCTTATCAGGCAGCAACAAGGAGGGCCGGTGTCCCCCTGACCTGCCTCAGATACCTGATAAGTGACTGTTTGAGGACACTTGTCTCAGAACAAATGCATCCATGGCTCCTCACTCACACCAGATGACAGAGGAGTGGAGCTATGCTGAAGACATGCACTGCTCCTTGGGCCCCTCTGCCGCACTGAATACGCAAATGAGCTATAAACTGGATAAGTGCATAAGTGTCTATAGTTTTGAATTTATCGAGCTATACAGGAATTGATTCTAGCTTTTGGCAGTTTAATTGTGAGATTTTAATTTAAATTTAAATTTTAATTCAGTTTTAATTGTGAGATTCTAAATGACATGAAATGCTAACAATAAAGAAAAAAAGAAAGAAAAAGACAAGATGAGCGATCAAAGCTTATTGACCTAACTCCCCAGTGACTCTGATAGGCAGGCGTTTGCATCATAATGAAATAATTTTAAATCAATATTGCCTGTCAATTTATAATTGTCTTTGATAAGTAACCATATATTGGCTCCTTTGTATTAAACAGGGCTTCTGCTTCAGGATCTTGATGTGGAGCCAGTGAAAGATATATTCCAAGGTACGCCAGCTCCGCGAATGGACCAGATGCATTACATGTTCACTGTGGCCAAACCATAAGGCTGTATTCATAGCTTTGTGCTAGATTCATGAATATGACATTCTTTTTTTAAGAATTTTTTTTTTTTTTGGCATTTCTGCTTTATTCAATAGTGACGGTAGAGCGAGACAGGAAAGGCAAGAAAGAGAGGGGACGACACACAGCATAGGGCTCAGTCCAGAATCTAACCCTGCCGTAATGACTTAGCCTTGATTCGTGGTACATGTTCTACCAAGGCACCAAGCCACTCCGAAAATGCCATTCTTAATCAGAAATCATCCCATCTAACTTGTGAAGCTAGAGAACTTACATTACAGGTTCTTATTTTGTTACCATTGCGTGTGAGTATTAGCAGAGAGCACATTTAACAAACAGTGCCACCCAACCATTGAGCGTGAGGCCTCAGTCATAAGCTGATGAATCAAGGGAGGCAGCGCTTAAATGAACCATTCGCCCAGGCCCTGTGAATCCTGCTTAGCCGTTTCGCCTAGTGAGAAAAACCCTCTGCCAGGCCTTTCTGCCACCCTTATGGGCTGTGGGCCGTGCCCTGGATTTATGGCACATTTCACACTCCACCACCATGGGGAGAGCCAGTGATCTGGACCTAGCACTGGGGCGTTAATTGGCCAACCTCTGCCAATAAGCAAGATAAATAACCCATGACTGCCTTGCCTGTGCTTTCCAGAGGTGTGTGATAGCCCTCCTTTTGAGGGTTGTGTGTGTTGTGTGTGTATGTACCGCTTTTTGAGTTTGTGTGAATGAAGACAGGCGGGGAGGTCGGTGTGTGTGTGCGTGTGTGTATTGTGCAGTCAGGCCTGTTTATATGTATGAGAGTTTTCTGTGTGGGATTTTGAGGGGGGCACCAGGAAATGAGAAGTGGAGTGTTTCAGGTATTACCGCTCCCTACCTCCCCCAATTCCCCAGGGCTGAATTAGGCTCACATCATATTGAGGGGAGTAAAGCAGAGTGGTGTGTGTGTGTGTGTGTGTGTGTGTGTGTGTGTCTTTGTGTCTTATACAGTATGTGTTGGCCAATGTGTGCCTGCACCTGTCTGGGTTACTGCACATATGTGGGAAGTGCTTGCAGAGCGAGGTGAGAGGAGCAGACAGAAAAGTTGCTCAAGAGATTTTCTATATTACCTCCTTACTCTTTTTTCTTTCCTTCTTTCTTTCTTTTTTAAATGGTGTGTCCATTGTCATTACATCCAACACAAACAAGGGGAACTAATTTCACGCCTCTGGCCAGGTGAGGAAGTGTGACCTTGCTGGTATCGCTGAGATGGGCATTGTTACGGTGCATGCATGTCGCTGAGAAACCGAGTACTTCATGCTCATTTAAAATATATCCTCAGCTAATACGTCACGCGTTTCCACACTTCTCCTGATGATTTCTTCTTCAGACACCACTGCAACATACGACTGCACCATATTCTACAGCAATAGGTTTAACATCGTAGCTCTGTCAAAGTCTGTCTCCGAGTGTGGACGTTTCTTGAGCCTGGTTAACCCCAGCAGTTAGCAGCTAACACAGTGCAGCACACCAAGCATGAGGCCTTTCCATTACACTAACTCAACGCAGTCTTGTGGCTCCAAAATTCCCCTGACTTTATTGTGTTAGGGCTAATTATTTTTAATGTGCTGTGTTGTAAACTATTATTTCAGGAAGACCCCGTTCTAATCACCCATGGGCTTGTTTATATAAACTGGTAAATTGGTTAACAACAGTGGGTCTCCGGCTCTCTTATTCATTTTGTCCAGGCCCAGTCAAAGACTGTTTGTGCAATTGCAGATGGGCAGTAAATCAAACTCACTGTAGCATTAAAGCGCAGCTAAGACTACAGCTTTTGTTTCCAATTGAGACTGTGTATGCGTTTGACCCTGAACGAATGAACCACACTCCACTTCAAAAGCGGGGTGCCACTGAAGTTGATTTTACAATCACAAAATGTACATCACCCGATACCCTGGCGAAGCTACAGCTCAACTCAAACAAGCAACATATGTTTCACTTTTTTTTATTTATGTGAATGTTTTATGTGTGTGTGCATGTGTGTCTGTGTATGTGTATGGGTGTATATGCACCCTTATAGATGTATACATATGTGTGTGTGTGCATTCAGGTTTTTTTGGTGAGACAGGATAAACTCATGCACTCTACAACAGTGTCTATAAATGTATCCTTTGTCTAGTTCTGGCAGTCTTGCTGCTCCTCCATTGACACCAATGTAGCGTTGACAAAAAGAGCCATTGATATAATCTTCGACCATGACAGGCATTAAAGAGCCTAATTCTGCCCGCTTCTGTATTAAGCAACACTAAAGCTGATTTCAATTGCCAGCTCCTCGGTGGGGGGGCAGCAAGGAGGCAGACAGACAAGGGAGGAAGGAAAGAAGCAGTCAGAATCTGGCTGGCAGGCAGAGTAGAGCACCCACCCTCAGCCCAGAGCCTGTAAACTCAGATTAGGGGGTGGATCAAAGCTTGGATTTAATCTGGGCCACTGGGCAAGGGCGGGGATTATGGCACCGTGGCACTGCGTGGCACTGGGGTTTGCCCTCATCATACACACACGTATGCGTGCGCGCCAATGCATACTATATGAGCATATTTGCGTGCAAGTGGACACACACACACACACATGTACGCACAAATATATGCGCATACACACAGGCCCCCACATGCATATCCCATCCTGAATCAGAACCAAGGAGGTGATCTGAGTTTAAACCCCTTCCATCTGTCAAGAGAATGGCCACAGGCGACGGGAAGACACTAGGCGACTGTGACATTGAGGGAAGAGGTAGTGTAAAAGGCAAAGAAGGGCTTAGAAATGAATGTTGAGGGTTGACAAAAGGCAAAAAGCTCCATAACCTCCACTCTCCACCCACGACTCCTCACACAACCGCAAAAACACACTTCACGTACCACACAAACTCGCTCTTACACAATCTCCTAAACACACCATTTGCAGTTTCACGCACCTCGAGCATCACGCCACTGTTGTGAGGATAAGGATAAGAAAGCAGAGCGCAAGATCTTTAGAACAGCCGCAGCCATTTCTTCCCCCCGTCTACAGCCTGAGCTTTACTTCTACCCACCGTGTAATTCTCCCCTGTACACCCTCGCCTCCAGTAGGCCTTCTTCATAAACAATTAACCCACCGTAAAACTTCCATCTATGCCACTATGGGCGTTCACTCTCGCCTTTTAAGACTTTTTTTTTTTTTTTGTCAAACTTGCTAATCAGCTTTTGCAATCCATTAACTTGATTGTAACGCTCTGAATTGGATAATTTGCCTTTGTGGGCTTGGTGTGATGCGCCTGATACACTGTGTAATTATTAGTTGGCCTTGTAGTCACAGTAAACACAAGCATGACAACACATTAAAACACTTTTGTAACGTAACTACTGGCCGAGACAATTTTGTAAAATGTATGAATGTTATTAACAAGATGTGCTGAAGTGAAACAGGAACACTGTATTAGTTGTGGACTGTATGACATACTGTGTTTTTTCAATCTTTTTTTATTTTTAATTTCTCACTTAGACCTCATCTTGTTAAGGGTGAACTTCACAAGTTGTTTTGATCGCTGAGTCAGTTTGTAATGTGCCTTTAGGGTTTATCTGAATTCAGCTTACCCCCAAATCTACCCACATACCCCTAAGGCAAAGCTCTGAATGTCTTTAAAGGAGTAATGGGGAGATGTGCCAATGTAATGTGGTGTGCTGACTTTCTTTCTGTCCTCCTAGACTTCACCCCCTCCTGTCTCTTCCCTCTCTCTCTTTTTCTCTCCCACACACACACACATACACACACACATGCACACGCACACGCACAGTGATTGACTCTCACACATAAAAGCGGACCCTTGCTTTGCTGGTTTTACTTGATTAAAGTCGGAGCATTGGGGTCTTGGCTCAGCCCAGTCTGGGACAAAGAGCAATATTTGTGGGGTCCGTTCTCCCTCAAAGACCCTCTTGTCAGGGGAGTCCAGAGAGAGCGCTGGGGGAGCACAGACAAGCGAAAGGCCAGCCCATTTATCATAGTCCCCCAAATGAAAGAACCCAAATGTCTCTTTCTTCCTCCCCATCTCTCTCTCGCTCTCTTCCCATCTCTCCCTTTTGGCCTTCTCGCTCTCTCACCCTCTCTCTCTTTCCCCTCGTGTTCTTTCCTCCCCTTTGTCTGATTCCGGTGGGAGCAGGGTAATAGCAGCTCGCTGGCGTTGGTTGTAACAGAGCGGAGATTGGAGGAGCTGTTTGGAACTGGGCCCCTCTCATGCTGGGGCCCTGGCGCTCCTTTGTGTGTCGCCGGGTGATTTGTCAGGCTGTGGTGGCAGAAGTCGAGCCCCTGAGGTTGAAAGGCTATGACCCCAGGAGTGCGGTGTGTGTATGTGTGTGTATGCGGAGTGCTGGGTGCTGGAGACCCGCCCCGGGCTCAGGCCATAATAGTGCCGGGCCCAGAAGAATGGGCATCCAGGCTGGGACAGGAGACCACAAAGGCCTCATCTGCATCCTTCAGGTAGACACACTGTGATAGGAACTGACAGGGGCGTGACAAACTCAATGGCAGGGGGGGGCATGGTGGAGGGGCAAGACCCTGTGTGTGAGTGTGTGAGAGGGTGTACAGGCTACATTGTGGGAAGCTTTACCACCACTTGCTTCGACTCATCCTGGCCCTGGATGAGAAAATCAATAATAACTAATCTCTCCCAACATAATAAAAAAAACCTCAAAATAGTAAACAATGGCATTGTTTACCCATCTGTGTGTATGCCCCCTCTGTGCCTTTGTGTAGGCTGTTGGCCTGAATGTAGAAAGGGTAGAGGGCATGTGCGCACACACCCCACGCACACACACACACACACAGAGGAGGGCTGACAGCTGACACACTGGGCCAGTTCCTTGCTGTACTTTAACCAGCCTCTCTCCATTCCTCTCTCTTTCCCTTTGTCATTAAAGAAGGAAACACTTTCTCAGTCGGTTTGTTTGTTTACTGGTTCCCACCTCTCTTTGGGGAGTTAGGAACAGAAACAGAATTCATTCTCAGCTGGCCGCCTGCCTTCTCCCCGAACACACCCCAGTTCTCCTCTTCTCCTTCTCTCCTCCTCCTTCTCCTCCTCTCTCTCTCCCAGCATCCTCTCAGCATGGATGAGTAGATTACATATGCTTCCTTTCTGAATGAGTTCACTCGTAAATAATGGATTGATTTATTGTGTGTTTGTACGGCTCAAAGATTTTTTTCCCCTGTCAGAGTGTCAGAGTGGCGGTTTTAGTTTGTCTCGGAGGGAGAGTGAAGGTAGGGCTACATGAACGTTCAGAGGAAGGGCATGGTCATGAGAAGTGTAAGAGTGACGCAGTGTGCATGTACATAAGCAAACACACATTCAGGTTTGACATCATAAGGAAATATGCTGAGATGACTCATCAGTTCGACAACTTCTTCCTCCTCCTGCGGTATACTGTATGAACTCCACGCAGAATGCACGTTCGCGGCAATGTTCAGTTGAGTCATCAGCCTCTTTCTCCCTTTCTGAAAAATCGGCAGCATTGGAAGCAGATGCTGCTTTCTATAAATACAGGGTGAGAGGGTGGAGGGTGAAGGCCTCTCAGCACTGTCCTTCAGAAGACTATCTGGAAACATTTATGATCCACCGACGCAAGACAGAAACAGAGAGAGAAAGAGAGCGAGAATGAGAATGGGAAAAAAAAGTACGAAAGAGTACGAGAGAGAAAGTGAGAGAAAAGAAAAAGCAGAAGTTGAAAAAGAGAAGGCATATACACAAGGAATATAATACAACAGAAGCATAGAGAAATGGGAACACATCTCATCTCTCCAATCCAGGGATGTTTTAGTGTTGCCAGGTTGGCCAGAGGCTAAGTGACAGGGACCCTCGTGGTTCCCGGTCGAAGGTCACACACTGCTGAGAAGCACAGCGCCTGTGACGTATTCAGAGAATGGACCACAGCCAAGGCGACAAGTCAACGCAATTATGAAACAATTACTGTAATGATCTCCAATGAAACCTGCTATGGTGTTGTTAAGGCAGGAACAAAAGGATGGACACTTGCTATTGTTCCAAAGAATGTACTCCTTTCAAATGACACGGGATAAGAAGAACGGGGAGAAAAGAGGCAGGGAAGATGAGAGGAAAAAAAGACAGGATGGGGGGATGATAGAGCTGAAAAAGAAAAGCGCTGTTCTAGAATGTACTCTGTCAAGGTCTGTGTGTGTATGTGCCGCTATAGGCAAAGCAGCACTTTGATACAGTTTTTAGCAAATGGGACAGAAGCGTCTAAAGCAGAGGGGGTGGGGTCATTGGAAGATGAATGGCCTCCAAGATAAATGCATGCAGGCCAGTGAAGGCCGACCCCCACTCGATACCGCCCCACTACCATGACATCAGAACAGAAGGGGAAAACATCTCTTCTTTGTGGAAGGGCCTAATTTAATTTGTACCTTCCAACAAGGGGTAAATATGTTTGAACTGTCTAGCTGAGCTTGCGGTGCCCCGATCAGGTTCTCACGGGAAACTGCTCCAAGCAGGATATCAAGCCTGCCGCATCGCAACTTCACTTTCTAAACTAATCTAATTTCTGGGCTCTTCTTTTCTTTCACTCCCCTCCCTCGCTCCATCTGTTCCTGTGCTGCTCTCCTCTCGCGAGGCTGTCACTCCCTGCTGTCCATGCTTCGTGTCGTTCCGGCTCCCGGCGTTCCCCGGGGATGATCCCCATGACCTTCTCCCTGTCTGACTGGAATTTGACGTCAAAGGTCTTGTTGCTAAGAATGGAGTTTTGTTTGGTAACAAATATGACCCTTTGCCTCTTCTCAGTCTTTTGCTCACTCTTTCTCTCACTCTGACTATATAACTTGCTTATGCTCTTTTGCTCTCCTCTGTCTCTCCCTCTCTCTGTCCTTCACTTTCTCGCTTTCCTTCTCCTCTTGCATTGTCGGATCCTCCTTTCTCTCCTGCTCTGCCCCCTGGTCTCGCCTCTCGCCTCTCCCTGGCTATCTCATGTATTATTTCAGTCTACAGGGGCTCAGGGTGGAAATGAAATATGGCGGCCAAGCCTCAACGGGCATGCTCATATTCTGTGTAATTACCTTGGGCTGAGGACCAGGGCTGGGCTCAGTATCTATAAATCTGTGCCTCTCGCTGGCCCTAGCCGCCTTTTGAAACCCTACCCTGCCGACGCATCGTGGTGAGACTCTGACCCTTGACCTTTCACACTGCCAGGGCTGCTGGGAGTGACCTGTGACCCTGCATCGGGCTCTCTCAGAGTCTGCTCAGTCTGACCCCTCCGATCCCCATGACCTCCCAAGTCACAGCTGTGCCTGATCTGTCCTTAGGGGCCGGAAAGGAACACGTCAAACGGGTTTTCTGGTGTTAGTGTGTGTGGGTGTGTTTGTATCTGTTTGTGTGTGCATGTGTATGTGCATACTGAGCACGGATGGGGGTGGGTTGAGAGTGTGTGCGTCTGTATGTGTCTGTATATCCTCACATATCTTTGCCTCCTCCCATCCAAGAACCCTCACAGGGAAGTGTACAGATAGAAATAGGTGGGTTAGCAAAACAATGTCTCTCTTATAGCCCGCCAACACACAGACAGGGTCAGACAATCTATCAATCATACATACGAAGGTCATGGACCCCTAATGGCGGTATGTCTGCACGCAATGCTAATGTCATCTGTTAAAAACATATACTCATAGATGATTTATGGCAATCTATTGATCTGCAATGATACATTCAGTCCACAATCACGGAAAAAGGGTCTGAAATATACAGTAAACGTCTGATGGTACTGAGATTTAATGAGACACCCGGGGACAGGTTGCTAAGAAGTGTCCCATTATTAGCAGTGTTTTGATTCTGAGATCCATCATATAGAAAGCATTTCCAGGTCTTTTTGGCTTGGCCCAGGTCAGAAGCTGCACCAGAATGAACCCGTACTCCACCCCTGCTCTTCTTCTCTTTCTTTCTCACCTCCTCTTTCCTTCCCTGAACCCTCTCTGTCTCCTTGTGCCCCTTATTTCCTATCCTTCCCTATCTTGTCCTCTGTCCTCATCATCACCCCTCTTGTCTCATCTGACCTGAGAAACCAGTGTCTAAAATAGAGAGATCATCTCTCCCTCAGCTTTTCTCACTTTGCTCCCCTCTATATCCCCTCCTGTCTTGGAGCGATATGCTAGACCAGAGTCACTTCTGGCTGCCTCCCTCTGCATCCCTTCCTTCCCCCATACCTCCCTCAGTTTGCCAAATCAAAGAGCAGGCTCCTTGCCTGACCCTCTTGTTCTCTCTCTCTTTGGAGCTCCATGTCTGACTAGAGAGGAGACTCTGCCTCGAAATAACCCTCTTCGCCTTCATGCTCCCTCTCTGCCTCGCTCCCACTCTCCCCCATTGGCCTTCGGCACCCCATGTCCGACCAGAGCGGGGCCTCGGCGACCTGCAGCTGTGTTTACTGTCAACACAGACCAGTGTTAGGACAGCTGGGAGAACAAGAGAAGGCCACACAGTAGAGAACATGGACGCACGTAGGCTGGCCGACACAAACACACTCAAACACCCGCACGCTATGCAGAACGCGCACGCACACGCGCATGACCGGAAAGCATACGCAAACAAAAAATTGTGCCGGCGCAAATATGAGACACACACACTTTGACGTGAGTATAGTCATATTATTGTTTGCACAATCACAGTTTCATGAATATTCACAGGTAGCCAAACGCACTTGCTAAACACTGGACATGTGATTGCAGGGTGTCAGCATCTTTTGCTGCGTCTGTTTTTGAACAGTGTTGAAGGCATCATGGTCTGGCGACACACCTCAAGAAGGTTATGTCCTGCTCCATTACACTTAACTCAGCAGTAAGATTGGGTGTGCATGTTTCTGTGAGGGTCTGCATGTACGTGAGAAAAACATTGTGTGCCTCAGATCATCCATCCTGTAGCTCCAAAATATAAACACACACACACACACACACACACACACACACACACAAACACACACAAACAGTGACAAAATCTTGCATACTCAAATATCCTCTCATATGCATTATGTTTCCCCTCTTCCTGTACGCCAGCTGATTCAGTGGGACAGATCCTGGTTCACACACTCTGCATCCTGTTCCAGCCCAGACAAACACATACACACACACACACACACACACTCACTCACACACACAGACACCCACACAAAGTTCATACCAGCACTTTAATCCATTTCCCTGGGATTGGAGAGCTTCATGGGAGCCTGCAAACCCTTCCATAGTTGTGGTGTGACTCTCCCCATGTGTCCTGTCAGGCCTGGGAGCAAAGGAAGCCTCTCTTGTTAGCATCACTGGGGAAATTCCCCTTGAAAGCATCAACTGCCATAGTGTTATATCAGAAATAACCTTGAACTGGACAGTGGAAATGATCTTAGCAATGATAACCGACAAAAGAGACCTGCATTATTTATGCTCGTGTTTTGTGTGTGCACATACATTTTACACACAATTGATTTTGACTGTCATTGCCATTATTTACAACAAAGTAATGACCAGCTACTGCAAATGTACTGTTCGCACTGTCTCGGTGAATTTCCCCCAATAGGGCACCTAATCATCCTCATCCACAGATATCCGTGTGACTAACTCAAACAGAGTGAGATCTTGCACTCCTATAAAGGTATTGACACCTCCTCATTGCTATTGACACAAGTTATCAGGCGTCAAGGACACTATCCTAAGAGGATATTGACATCCTGCTTTTAGCCTCATTGATGCCTTGTCGCATGCTCTGAGGACTCCTCCACATTTTGCTTGGTCGTTCACCGGAGACGTCTATCCGGCTTGGCAGCAGACAGCCACACATGAGTGAACTTACATGCTCTCTCCTCACCTGTAAGCGAGACCTGTTGGTTTTCTTTTTTTTCCTCCCCCTCTGTGTATCTATACTCTCTTCATGTCTTTCCCTATGGTATGGTTTCCATAGAAACAGAGCTTGCAAAAAAAAAAAAAAAAAAAAAAAAAAAAAAACACACTGTATTGCCAGTGAGTGAGTGAGCGAGTGAGTGAGAAGCCTTTTTTTTTTCTTTTCCAATTTCTCTCTCTTTTACCCTCTCTTTCTGTCTCTCCCTTTCTCTCTCCGCCTTGCACACTGAAAGTCAAGCAGTGTGCAGAGCGATCAATATCATTAATCAACACAACTCAACAGCACTCAGCTCTGCGGGGAGAGATGAAGAGGCACGGGGGAATGTCAACATGCCGGCCTGGAGTAGTCTTAACCAATGATACATATCACACATCACATGGATGAGAGCAGGAGAGAGGAAGGAGAGACAGAGAGGGACTGGAGAGGCCAACAGAGAGATACAGATAACTGAGGAATGGGACTATGCTTTCTAGGTAGAGGAGGAAGAGCATTAGTAAGCGAGCGAGAGAGAGAGAGAAAAAGAGAGATCGAGGTAGAGAGACAGAGGAGTTATTACTTGGTTGTCACCTACAGTCTAAAATCCCATATGACATCAGCAGTGAAGTGGTGACAGAGGTGGAGCATTCATTTATCTGACTCACTTGCAGGTACGAGTAGAGTCAATTACTAATACATAATCTACTGGAGTCACTGCATCTGCAGTTGAAACAAATGGCTTTTCATCAATGCCCAATATTCAAAACAATGGCATTAAGGGTTTTCCAAAAGGATATATATCTATTTTGAAAAGGAGAAAAAACAACAAACAGCTAATGATTCCTGCTCATCAATCATTGCTGAACTTAGACACAAACAAAACAACTTATCCCATGATAGTTTTCGTGCCAGCAATCAAAAAAGAACTCATCAAAAATATTAAGTGCATTTGGACTTGCTCCGTCTGCTGATCAAAAAAGGCTGCGGCTGTTGGAGTTTATACACAAGTGCGTAAGAAAAACATCAGGCATCATGAGGAATGGCACTTAGCCGGGTTCCTAATTGTTGCTATTTAGTGCTTAGGAAATTAAAATGCTCTATTCACTCAATGAACCCCCCCCCCAGCCCAGCTTTGCCAGAGTGGGATCACGGTGATTGAGTATTACAGTGGCAGAAGGAGACAAGTCCATGCTGGTAAAGAAACAAAGGAGAGCATCTTTATAGTCTGTCGCACCCAGTCAGCTTTCATATCACATTTCCTCCATAGCCTTTGAACTGACGAGCTCTTGTAATAAACACACAGAGAAGAAAGGGAGCGCTATGAGTTACAGTGGTTGGAGTCAAACGGGACATAATTGGGGGCAAATGACTGATATATCAATATGCTGTGTAAAATCAAGGAAGTCATTTTCATTCGAGCTGTCAAAATAAAGAATAGTTTGAATGTGATTTCTTGTGCGGCGGCTTGCTCGCTCATTCATTCGTTCACTCGCTCGCTCAGTCACTCGCTCGCTCCCTCACTATGTCACTCCTTCCCTCCTCTCAGTTGTTTTACTTAGAGAATAACTTATCCCTCACCATATCTCTACCTCTCGTGCTCCTCCTCCCTCTATGAGTGTAGGGGAGATAACTACTGTGGAGTTGACAGCGTTAGTAGTCCTGTACTGTGGGCTCAGGGTGGGAGGTGAGTGGGAGGCTTGGTGTAGCATGTCAGCCATGCTGTTGGCAGTGGGACTTGCCAGCTCAACTTAGCGCTGCCCTAGAGTTGCACTGAACAACTCCCACAACTTCGAGGTAAAAAGTCGATTTTCTCTCCTCAATCATATTACGGACTCCAGCAAAGAACAACTCCACACAATTTGGATGACTACCCCCCACCCCCCTCTCTGGCTTATCGCTTCTTTTGAATATACATATTATATTGTTCAGAGCAGTATAAAGCATATACTATAAATGATTCATGTTGAAATTCAATAGTCTTCATCACATTCATCTTTGCCATAGAATAAGAACAAGTAAGCTACAACAAAAGCTTGTTAAACAAATAGTTCCAAATAATTCTGTTTATTCAGATTGTTATTCTGCATTTGTTATTAACCTCTCAGAAGGCAAGGCCCAGAATATGATGTCAGCATTGCTGCTGTGTGAAATCGTTGGCTCTTTAGCTCAAAGCCTAGTGTTCAGATCTGTGGGATTGGGCTGTGCATGGTGCACAGGCTCCGAGGGAGCGCAGCACACCCAGGCAGATTTAGAGACTTGTTTGTTTATTTCCTCTAAGTGTGCGAGACAGAATGGTTTTCTGCATTAATATTCAGCATCAACTCGTACACCACAAGGAAAGGGAAAAGACAGAGCAAGGAAGACAGAGAGAGAGAGAGAGAGAGATGGAGGTATGGAGGCGGACCTCCTTGCGCTGCTGCTCCGTGAGGAGGCAGATTATTTAAAGACTGATTGAGACGCCAACGTCAGATGGATTGGGAGCGTGAAGGTAATCAGTGAACAGATAAGGAGCTGTTACCTGAAGACGCAGCACTGTGCTGGCTGGTTGGGTAGTCCTCCCTGCACTGTCTGATAACAGCCTACTTTTAATGACCAGTGAAAGCTGGCAGGAGACGGACACTAAACAGATCAACCTCTCCTCCCCTCCGGCTGCGCCTGGCTCTGCTCACTAGATATACTAACCCCCCTTCCCCCTTCCATCCATCCATTCCTCTGCTAGCCTATCTCTCCATCCCGCCATTCCACCATCCACCTATCCCTCAAGCAATGCTAAAAGCAATGCTGCCAACATACACTACAGCTAAGAGCCATAACACATGTAAATACACGCAGTCAAGAACTAATGCATATCGGTGCGCACAGAAACCCACACAGGATGGGTTCATTGTGCTTCGCATGGAAACAATACTTATCTATGTTCCTTTGAGATGCCACTCTTTATTCGTGTAACCATTACACACATATAGAAGTCATACATCAAAACGAGAACACACACACACAAACACACACAAACACATTCTCTTAAACCTCTCCAATGTAAAGGTAGGCACTTCTTGTGCTTGCTCCGTCTTGGCAGATTACAATTAGCCAGGGATTCTCCTGCAGGGCATAAATGTGTTGCTGTCAGATACAGGGATCCATTTGACTCTAATGTAATTATTGTACAGAGGCTCCTGGTGCCCTCGTCAGCCACAGATTAAGGGCGCTCTCGCCCACCACTTGCTCTCACCTTTGGCTCCTCAGCTGAAACCATGCTAAACAGTCTTACTCTCTCTCTCCCTCTCTCTCTCTCCCTCCCTCACTCCATCTCTCTCCAAGCTCCGACAACATAACCCTGCCCGACGCCTCTGCCTTTGTCTATTTGCTCTCAGCCTCCAGGCCAAGTGAGCTGATAGGCTGTCAAGGGTCAGCTGGCTGTGAGTGATTGGCTTAATGGATGAGACTAGAGCCTCTGCCAGGCAGCCAATGAGGAACAGCAGCCTGTCCCGTACCCCCTTGTTGACCTCCGCTAGCCCACAGCCACGGCGACACGCCTCTGCAAACACAGCCTGGGGTTGGTGCACCGGGAAGCTGCCAACAGGGGTCCCACACACACACACAAGCAGGCACATGGGCAAAAACACACATAAATGCTCACACACACACACACACATCCACACACACTATGAGATTATACATTTGGCAGCCAAGCAAGGATCCCTCACATCTTTGCCACCTTTTCAGTCTCCTTCTTTTCTCTGTCTTTATCCTTCTCTTTCTTTCATTCCCTCTGTCTTATTCTTTCTCTGCCCATCGCCCCCTCATCCTAACTCTCCGTCTTTGTGAAACATGGTTCTGACATCAAAGTGGCAGGAATATTAATCCTACCAGAAGTATCTGCTCCGAGTACAGGGATCAAGAACCAGGTCGAAGAAAGGTGGGGGGGG
>OMLB01038002.1:46703-61647 GCA_900302555.1 Myripristis jacobus | reverse complement strand
AGGCAATGTGCCCATGAAGTGATATAATGGGGAAAAATAAGACAAATGCTTGATGCAGTTCACATATTAACAGGTGAATTTGTGATGCTTTTGTTGAGGAGTTTCTTAGTACATAGGTGAGATTAGTCAGAGGGATCTCTCACAGCTCGATGTTCAGACAGTGTCAGTAAATCCCTCTGATTGAAGTGAACAGAACTGGGACAGACTCCCCATCGTGCATCTCACACTCAGACTCATCTCCAACTCCTGTCATTTGTATTGCATTACAAAATATCTCCCCTTCACCTCTGGAGGAGACCTCCTCCACTGTTAATCAGAGATGAGAGCTTCTGCAACACTTTTAAAGAATAGCAAACATGCCATGAAAGAGCAACATTTACTATGGGAGAAAGAACATTTGAACATTTAGGGAAATAGATGTATGTACTCATGGTTGCCTGGATAGAATCAGCAATCAGCTATGGACAGATTGTCCGTGGCTGGTTTCCTCAGCAGTGGTTTGCATTTTGGTAATGAGATGGGTGAATGTAATGAGCACTCTTGTCCCGTCTCACTCCAGTGAAGCAGATCATCAGGAGCCACAACGAAGGGAAAGTGAAAGCCTTCCTCTCTCCTCTTTAAACCTCTAATCTACATTAAGCACAATTGTGTTCAAGTACATGCATATGCATGCCCAGCTTTGAGTAGGATCATCTACAGTGGTTACAGTACAGTGTGTACATGCATTTTGAGAAAAGGTATAACACCATAAAAGAGGCGCAAAATCACCTTGCACATTTTGACTACACTGTATGATGACTGAAGGATTTTGCACACAAATTGTAACATATGAAGCAGCAGGAGTTGCAATTATAATATAGATGGACTAGTGGTGGTGAGATTGACCTAAATCATCTGCTAGGACAATGTTCATTCATGAATGACTTTTTGTCACATTTCTCCCTCTGAAGCACCATTCACTAATTATTCAAAGAATGCTATCCACAGAGACTGATGTGTCACCAGCAGGGCTAGCAACAATGAGCCATCTTGTTCATGCCACACTCTCCAACCTCATCAAACTCCTCAGTGGCTTGAAGCCTCTCGTAGCACCTGTGTCAATTACCCAGTGAATGGCAGCTGAGAGACGTGACGGAGAGCACAAGCCACATCCGGGTGATTTAAACTTAAGTCAGCGCTGAGTATTTTTCATACATTACTATAGTTTTGAGGAATAAAATGATTTTGCAACATAGTTATTGTCGTCACAGTTACAAAGGAAAGCTCTGCATTAGCTGGTCAAAAATATTGGGTGCATTTGTAAACCTGACACAGCATGAAATCCAATTAGCACTTGACTCTATGAAGCTATATAGGACATTGAATTAAGGAGATATGGTCTTGGAGAGGTCCAGGCATGAGGAGATCAAAGACATGGCCACAGCATCTGGGGCATAAAAGCAATGTCTGTGACTATTTGATAATAAGCAGACGTAGCGGTGTGGTGCTGGATCATAGAGGCCAATTCAGTTTTTGGGCCTTTATCAGAAATGGACAGTTTATTACTGAAACATAGTCCATAACAAAACCAAGGCCACTACTGATGCACCTTGTTATGGTTTCAGCTCCCTGTCTCATTCTCTGACCCCTTTATAACAAAAAGCATGGTAAGATTTTCATTTCCAATTTCCAATTAGGGCTGGACAATATGGACAAAGACAAATGTCACAATATCTTTGACCACATACCTCAATATCAACACTGTGACCATATTGTTGGGGGTATGTAAGATATTTACACACAAAAGAATTTTTCAAAACAATCATTAGTAATTTTATCATTAGTGGATATAATGACCGAGCAGGTAAAGACAAATAATAAAACAAATACAACTGTCTAATGAGTTCAGAAAATTGCATTTCTTTATGGTAATACAGCCTTTAAAACCTATATCACAGCATTTTAAATATCTGAAATCCTGGACGATATCTTTGTTCATATCACAATATCAATAACATGTTAATATATCATCCAGCCCTATTTCCAGTTGCAGTCTTAATCTGTGACTCTGCACCATGGCTGGCAGATGAGCCCCTTCACATGCCTCAGTCCCAGGGAAGAGGAAGCACCCTTCACTGCCTCCCCAGTTGTGTAAATCTTGTGTCCGTGTCACGAGTGACACAGGCCAGATACCACCTGAGAGAAATATCATGCGCATCAGCCACATGTTCCATTGTCTTACACTTGTGTGGAGCTAAAAGTGATGGCAGACTATCTCAGTGTTATTTTTTGAAGCTGAAAAGCATGTATGGTCTGCCACGTTTCTAACAATAATGGTGCTAGCCATTAAAGGTTATTAGGTCTGGGGCTTTAGCTTTCCTTTGTGTAGATTCTGCCTGAGCTGAGCCACCTGAGGCTTTTTACAGTTACTCTCTGGATCTCAATTAACAGGCTTACACTGTTAAGCAAAACATCCTGACTATGGTATTCATGCTGTGTGCACGTGAACCCATAGGTGCTTACAGTGCAAAGAAATGGATTCTGAAAGTGGGGCATGTTTGGATCACTGAACAATGAAGGAAAGAGCACTAAGTTTGAATCCTCTTAAACCTTGACCTCTCCTGAGTCTCAAGGTGTCAACAAGCGCTGAAAAGTTTAAAAAAATTGGTTGCTTGAGGGAGCATAATGCGTGGAAAGGCTGTGTCCATATGGTGATTCATTTTCTATGGATATTCACTGGACAGTGCTGTCAAACCACCTTACATAATTAAAGTTTGTCAGCACCACCCACGCCCTCCCCTCTGCTTTTCTTGTAGGCTTTTCAAGGCTTTTCTTATAGGATTTTTCAAGTGTATTTAAGTGTCTGATGTCAAACGTCATCCAAGCAGGCCAATCTAATTCATTCTCCTGGAAACACATAACTTTGTGGTTTGATCTAATTAAAGATCCCCAGTGTCTCAGGCCTTTAGGCAAAATAAAAAGCGAGCCTTTTCCCCAATGACGTGAGCGACGCTGCTCTTTTTCCATTTGCTGTTGTGGGTGAGATTATTACTCCCCTGTGCCCCCTCCTATTTCCTCCCCTGTGGTTAAATAGCAAAGCGCGCTGCTTCTTAAGGTAGACAGCCCATACATTGCTGAACTTATTTAGATCCACCCAGAAGCGGTATATAGATAGGCGGAAAAAACAGCACTTCATCATGTATTCAAACAAAATCGAAGGACCGCGTAGAGGAAGGTCTTTCGACTCGATGAACATTGCTTTTGAGGAAAAACTGCTTAACAACGAGGTAAGAACTTCAACACCAAAAAGAAAGAGAGAAAGAGAGTTAATTATTTTGAAACAAGACTTCATCGGTGATTTTACTAGCGGCACTGATATTGTGAGAGTAGCCTAGCCTATGTCTCATAGATAAAACAGCTTGAGTATCCTGCAGCTAACCTGAGGGATTTGATGGTGTTGGCTTTCTATCTGATTCCTTGATTACGACTTGTTTGACAGAGATATGGAGATGCGTGGTCAGGGTCTTCTTAATGAATAAGCCTTCACTTGGTCGTCAGCGCAGATTAATTTAAGCCGTTTTGTGTTCATAAAGTCTACGTCAAAGCGTTATGATTAAGAAGGAGGGATAACTCTGAATTTCATGTGCCAGAAGACCCGCATGCTTGGCTCAGTGTGTATAATGAACACCCTCCACTGATTTCAGTGGTAAAAGGCACTTGAGACACAATATGAGCCGACCAATGATCAACAGTTACGCAGATAGAAAAAGAGACTGGTAGCAGCCAGGGCCCACTGCAGATACGGGTGCATTTTTTGGAGATAGTCCTGTTACAATTATAACAGACAAAGAAATTTAAAATAAATAAATAAATAAATAAAAATAGACTAAATAGAATAGTGCCTTTCAATTCCAAGGGCGCAAACGTGCAAAATAAGTAACAAATAAATGAGCGGACAAACGAATAAAAGACCACATAATTTCGTCAAACACACAACAAGTCAATTAAGATGTGACTAATTTTCTCAAGATTGACTGGGAAATTGAAAAAGTACGCAAGGATAAATTATTTTCCCAACGGGAGCAGCGTCACAGCAGGTTAGTCCGTGGCCAGGATGTCACTTATATTTCGGTGATACAGACAGAATATTAATTGTAATATATGTAAAGCTTCAACTGTGCAATTATACTCAAAATAAAGCCCTGTCTCAACACCACTATCAAATAAGTGAATGAATGTGAAGCTGCCTGCTTCTCCATGATGATGTCGCCTATAATAAAATAAAATAAAACATATAAGTCAGTGAACATCGATATGCGCCAGAAGTTAAAATTGGGACTTAAATTTGGGAGTTTGAATTGACTTATCATTTTATGTTCGGTAAAAACAACCTGTTTCAGTAAGTTTCACTGTAGGGTTGTTAAGATTGGAATAAATTGTGGTCGGACAACAACTGCAGGCTAGATCAGCCAACTTGATAATAAATGCGCGTCGGATTGATTAAATGCTGCCTAACGTCTTGTAAGATTAGGCCACACCATGGAGGGAGCTAATAATAGGCTTCCCCGCTGTCTAAATGCGATTGCTCTAAGGCGCTTCTTTGAGACAGAGACAAGTTCATCTTCGTTAAACCGAGACGCGAACAGTTGACCCTGGCACCGACCTGGGCCTGTCTCCATGCACTAATGCTTTCAGGGATACTACCAACAAGAGTCCACCGACAGCTGGTCTGCCGCGCCGTCTCCACAATGCTTGAAGGGCGAAATGTGGTAGGCCGTAGTCAATTTTACACGATTAAACATACGTCATGTGATCCATACAAAAAAAACAAAGAGATAAATACATAAATCAGTTTTGTTGAATAGCCTGGACTGGTCATAAGTCTACATTTCTGGAGCTTCATAATGTAATTGTGCAGGATATCATATCAATAAAGAAAAAAAGTAGGCTGAACGTGCCTAAGCGATTTGAATCTTATAAAATCGGAAACATGCGTTGCAGGCTGCGGTTCAGAAATACACAACAGTGCCCTGTGATAGATTTTCTGCAATATTTTTATAGTATTTGTAAAGGTTAAAGGAGATTGTTGTGGTCGTCTCCTGAGCGTGAACACGCTCCGCAGTGTGTGCGTCAGCAGCGGGGTCGCTGTCCGTGGTGCTGAAGTGGATGGGGGTGCAGCTTCGCTAATCTCTGCCCATCGTGTCGGCTTGAACAACATGAATGCATGCATTTGTAGTTTTTTTTCTTTCTTCTTTTGTCACTGTATACAGAGATCTAACCCAAAGTTGCTACATAAATCGGTTGTTAGTCCCACTGTGAAGGAACCACGGCTTCCACCCTTAGACTCCTTGTTATTTGTTGCTTGTATGTTCATAGGTTTGTTTGTTTTGTTTTTTTTGGCTGGGTAGACGCTAAGTGATTAGAAGTCTTTTATTCACGTCATTACCTAACCTGATCAAAGGTTCAGTCACTCAGAAGATGCATGGGTATCAGCATAACCCGATATAATCAGTTGAATCGCTCAGAGCTTTTTTTAAGAGTCAAGGAGAAATTGTGCAGCACAGAACCGGATAATTTAGTATGTTGTATGTTTCGGTCTATGATTTCATCAGATTTGTGCTACTCATACCAGCAGTAATTTTGTCAGTGTGCGTCACATTTATAAAATATGCATTTCTGTCATTTTTATCTATAATATTTGGGAAACATGAAAGGAGAAATCACCATTGATTTCTCGTGGTCGAATGCAGTCAGCACCTCCCAATTAGGTCATCATGGAGAGAGCAAAATAATCCCACCTCTTGAATGGTACTGTATTCATGTTAGGTGAATTAAAATCTAATTATCATTCATTTATGTTTTTAGATAAACAAATCAACCTTCACAAAAATTGAAGAAAACACTGAAAAGAAGAATACATCAGAGAAGGGGAGAGCAGCAATAATCTTTTCCCTCAAGAATGAAGTGGGAGGACTTGTAAAGGCTCTCAAACTTTTCCAGGTGAGAACCGAGTTATTACACTGATTCTTGATTCTATCTATGTATCTATCTATCTATCTATCTATCCACATTATAGATTATTGTCATTTTTTCATGATATTTCTCAAATATGTTTGAAATCATTTTAGATTTAACACCAGAGAAACAGCTCTGATCTAAGGCAGGCAAATAAGTACAACCCCAGTAATCAATATATTATACATGTAAAAGATGGCTGATCTAGCCTGCAGTTGTTGTCCGACCACAATTTATTCCAATCTTAACAACCCTACAGTGAAACTTACTGTAAAAAAAAAAAAAAGACAAAAAAATCACATTGTTTGTTGTAGGAAAACCACGTCAACCTGGTGCACATAGAGTCCAGGAAATCCAAAAGGCGCAACTCTGAGTTTGAAATATTTGTGGACTGCGACAGCA
This sequence comes from Myripristis jacobus, assembly GCA_900302555.1. NCBI lineage: Eukaryota > Metazoa > Chordata > Actinopteri > Holocentriformes > Holocentridae > Myripristis > Myripristis jacobus. The sequence goes on along the minus strand of OMLB01038002.1, from coordinate 55,251 downwards.
ACCATGAACAACTGAATGAAATCATCCAGCTGCTTCGTAAGCATGTGAACATAGTGGATATGGAGCCCCCAGACAACTCCTGTCTACTTGAGGAAGGTAGGAAAACAATGACTAAAATGACACTGACAGGCCTGCTATGATCCTCATTACAATATTTTGTACGGCACAATTAAAACTGATCACTGGCCTGTTTCGTTGCAGATATGGATAATGTACCTTGGTTCCCAAAGAAAATTGCAGACTTGGACAAATGTGCTAACCGTGTCCTGATGTACGGCTCAGATTTGGATGCTGATCATCCGGTATGCAGGACACAAATAACTCTTTTTCCTAAAAGTGTTCACTAAAAATACAAACTCCATAAATTCATAGCATTCTCACAGACGTTTCCTTATTTTTGTCAGGGTTTTAAGGACAACGTCTACCGGAAAAGAAGAAAGTACTTTGCTGATCTTGCCATGAGCTATAAACAGTGAGTGAAAAATGAAATATTGGGTTATTCTCTAAAATATCCACTTTACAGGTAGTAATACAATCATTCTGTCATTCCAGCGGGGATCCCATTCCTCGTATTGAGTTCACCGAGGAGGAAGTCAAGACTTGGGGTGTTGTGTACAGGGAGCTCAACAAGTTGTACCCTACTCACGCCTGTCGGGAATACTTGAAGAACCTGCCTCTGCTGTCCAAATACTGTGAATGTCGGGAGGACAACATTCCTCAGCTGGAGGATGTCTCACGCTTCCTCAGGGGTAGATTGCATTTTCTCAAAAAAGCCTTTGACTCAAATACACAACCAGAATTGTAATTGTCATTGAACAGTTTCAGTTTTGTTGGGTTTATAGTCACTCATGGGGTTTCCGATGTCTTATCCTCTCAGAACGCACTGGATTTACCATCAGACCTGTGGCCGGTTACCTTTCCCCCCGAGACTTCCTAGCCGGTTTGGCCTTCCGTGTTTTCCACTGTACCCAGTATGTGCGCCACAGCTCTGACCCCTTATACACCCCTGAGCCGTAAGTAATATAATAAATTAAGAGAAGTGGTGTTGATTTAAAAACTATTTAGAAAAGAGAACACTGCTGCGTGATCTTTAGAAAGTTCAAACTAGATTCTTCTAAACGAAGTAAAGCAAAACTATTCTCTCCTCTTTGCCGACCACTCATTTTCTCCACAATTTGTCGCTTGACGAATGCCCAGTTTGTGATGCTTATGGGTTGCCTACAAATTCTGTAATGGGCGTGATTTGTAAGAAGAAATGTAAGCACACAAAAAAAGCTCAGTTGTAGTAATGAGAGTGAATGCAATTGGCTCCAGGCCCTAATGTCCTGTTGTCCTGCGTCATGCAGGGACACGTGCCATGAGCTGCTGGGTCATGTGCCGCTGCTAGCAGAGCCCAGCTTCGCCCAGTTTTCTCAGGAGATTGGCCTTGCATCACTTGGGGCCTCAGATGACTCAGTCCAGAAACTGGCCACAGTAAGTGACACCGCTGCCTGGAAAGATTTAGCCAAACCAGTTAGAGGAGGATATTTTCAAATTGATGGACCTGAGTAATTTATTTTCTATTGTCCTTTTTACTACTTAATTTTGTGTTTCAGTGTTACTTCTTCACGGTGGAGTTTGGCCTATGCAAACAGGAAGGGAAGCTACGAGCATATGGCGCAGGACTGCTGTCCTCTATCAGTGAACTTAAGGTAATCATACTTTAATGGGTTCTTAAGTTTAAGACAGTCTTCCCCTAGATATTTTTCTAATGATGTAAAATCAAATTGACTCCGGAAGGCCCAAACAGTGCTCTAGCTAAAATAAATAAATAAAAAAAATATTTTTTAAAAAACTCATTCAGTTAATTTTCACCTTAAAAATCTTACTATATCTGAGCAATTTCATGCAAAAAGCAACTGTGAACACGAATAAATTACATAATATGTTCTTTTATGAAAGCCATCTGAAATATTAATTATCTTAGAGTTATTCATCACCAAAATCTAAAGCTGTAACAGTAATGACTTATCTAGTTAATCAAGCGAGCCAAGTTTTGTTTTTGTTTTTGTTTTGTTTTTTTTACACATAATGTTTATAGTGTTTGCACATTATTTACTGTGTTTTTCTCCTACCCACAGCATGCACTCTCTGGTAATGCAAGGATAATGCCTTTTGACCCCAAAGTTACATGCAAACAAGAATGCATCATCACAACATTTCAGGATGTCTACTTTGTATCAGACAGCTTTGAGGAGGCCAAAGTCAAGATGAGGTGAGTGTGGTTGCTCAGTGCGACAGTTTTAGTGTCAAACTGTAGTTTTAACAGTCATCTAATCATCATTCATCGGTGAAGTATTAATAATGGGACACGTTTGTGTGTGCAGAGAGTACCAAACATCTAGAAACTACACTACTGAATATCTATATTCTTAAGTTCAGTGGTGATATTATTCTCCTAAATGTTGAACATTGATGTGAAAATGTGTTTTTCAGGGAGTTTGCCAAGACCATCAAGCGTCCCTTCACTGTCCGATACAACCCCTACACCCAGAGCGTGGATGTGCTAAAGGACACGCCCAGCATCAACAGCGTCGTGGAGGAGCTTCGACACGAGCTTGACATCGTCGGTGACGCCCTCAGCCGGCTCAACAAGCAGCTGGGTGTCTGACAGCCCGGCTGAAGTTCCCCACTTAATGCATCAACGCTTGCCATGTCATCCCCAAGCACTGCTGTAGAGATACTGCTTGTAACTCGCCCTTCGTCATTACAATGAATGTGCATTGCTATCGGCAAAATGCTCTTTTGTTCCCAGGCTTGTACAAATTATTGATACAGATTGGATATATTAGTAAACTGAACAAACCCAAGGAACTCAAGACACTGCTTTGCTTCATTTGTACTTGGCTGCATTGGCCTTCTGTGTTGCATCCAGCAGCTTGTGCGCTTTCATGGTACATAAGATCCATGGTTAAATATCCATGGTAAAATATCTCTTTAAAAAATATTCCCAGCTGTTACAGACTGAGAAGTGCTCTGTTCCCATATTGTTAAGGCTACTGTTGTTTATGATCATGTGAAAGTTTTCTGTAATTCCTCTCATTCTTCTTCCTCCCCTTGAAAGTCTCCACACGTCAGTGATATGTATACAATGTACCTTGTTTTTTATTCATCTGGTGTATGTATCATGACCCTCCCGTGCACTGTTGCTGGAGTTTATGAAGGTGAATATTGGTATTGTAAGAATGTTTTCATGACTGAGTATGACCAAACTGGTACGTGTACCCTCACCTGGATTATTTTACAGTGATGTGCAAAAATACCTCCTCTTGCTCCTCTTGAAGTGAATATAATTGTAGTACTCCTGAAAACACATGAAAACATTATTTTTCTACTGTAAAGAAATACAGACTACGAGTAGGCTATATATTGAAATACCAAAACGAAAATAAAATGTGCATTGTGTCTTCACTATATCGAATGGTGTGGTCAAAGTACTTATTGTGTTATTACTGCTGCCAGTCCTCATGGCTGTGCTTTGGCTCTGGAAACTGAACTAAACCAGTGGCTCTCAAATGGGGGTCTTTGTACCCCTAGTGGTACGTTGGAGTACTGCAGGGGTTATGTGAGATTTTTTAAAAATATGATTTTAAAAAATATCAGTCATGCATAATTATTAAAATAATTACCCTATGCTATAATAACGTCAATAAAAATGTAAATGTGTGTTTGATAAACCACATTATATATTCTGTAGTCAGTCCGGGTTCCAAATGTGTGTGCATTTCTGGAGAAAGAGGGGAAAAAGAGCAAAAACAGAGCCCACACAATACCGTCAGTGTCAGGCTGTTTTTCAAACACTGATGGATCTGCATTTGACCTCTATAAACTTTTTTTTTTTTCATCAGCCAGAGGGTACTTGTCTGAAAATATTCAGACAAGACATATTTCAAAGGGGATACATCATTGAAAAAAAAAAAAAAGTTTGAGAACCAGTGTACTAAACCAACAGGATTTCCAGCTAACTCTGCACACATGATTTTAGGATTTGGAGTCACGTTTGCCAGCTAGTTAAAGGCAGACTATGCAGTTTCGAAGCGTTATGATGTGGTAAAGAATAATGCCAATCAATTCTCAAAGGAATATAATTTAGAAATGCGTCAGGCTCTGGGCAATTCTTTCACCCCATCATGATCCAAAATATGAGAGCATCCACTGTTTATGTGTTTGTGTACCTTTGACATCAAATGATTATATATGGTGTAATACAGCTTCACACCTTGAACCCGTTGACCAAATTTCACGTGGAGCCGCTCCTGCTGTCACACCGGCAAACAGCAACGGCTTCACGACAGTCACTGCCGCAAAGCGTGCCGTCGACCCGGCTGGTGACTCCATGGACAGCAGCTCGGCTACGGCGTTTTGTTTACACTCGTGGGTGAGTGCGCTCCTTCCTCAGAAACGTAACGTGTGTTTGTGTGTGACCGTGTCGTGTAACACACAGTCTCAAACAGGCAGCATGAGGAGAGTTTGTCCACGAGGCGAACGATAACTCAGCATTTTCACGGCGCTTTAACTTAGCATAGCTAAAGTGACAGGGAAAACAAACTTTAACCAGCAGGACACAGGCGGTGTTAGCTAAGCGTGTGTGTGTATTTGTGTGTGTTTATCCTTATGACACCGTGTGTGTGCTGCACCGGTACAGGGAGCCAACAGCTACGGCCAGCTGGGGCAGGGACATGCGGAGGATGTGGCGGAGCCCCGGCTCTCCGACACCGCCGCTCTCCACCTCACAGCCGCCCGGCAGCTGTCCGGAGGCGGGGGACACACCGTGGTTGTCACCGGTACTGCAGCTAAACCTATGTTGCTTTTTCACTGTAATGTCATGTTGTAAATCTGTCTCTACTCGTGTAGTGAGTAAACCAACAGGTGTGATGGAGAGACAAATGAGTGCCTCACCTGTGCTGTGTGTGGTGGACTGTGTGTTGCACAGAGAGTGGAGAGGTGTTGGTGTGCGGTCAAAATCACAGAGGACAGCTGGGACTCGGCCACACGACAGATGTCTCGATCCTCCGCCTCTGCCCTCACCTGAGTCAGAGGGTCACCAGTGTCTCCTGCGGCTGGGATTTTACTCTTCTTCTCACCGGTGAGCAACTAGTTCACGTCAGGAAAGTGACTCAGTTTGTGGTGACCAGGGTTGGCATATTATGTGGAACAGGATTTCACAGCAGCCAGGATGAGGGGAATGATGGTGATGATGATGATGATGATGAGGGGGGTGACAGGGAGGGATGAAGAGGACTGGGAGGATAGGTTGAGATTCCCAGTTTCATTTGTCAGAGTTGGTGAAGGTATAGTTAGTTAGGGCTGGGAGATAAGGACAACATCAAACAAAAATATTTTTGACAGAACACCTTTATCAGTATTGTGATGATATTGTAGGGACGACTATTGGACTATTGGTGGGATATTTGAAAAAACACTCACTAGTAATGTGGATTTGACGACCAAGCAGGTAGAGGCAAATAATGGAACAGACAGAGCTGTCAATTAAGTTCAGAGGATAGGATCCCTTTAACATAATGCAGCCTTTAAAACCTGCAGAAGACAACACTTAAGCCATATCACAATATTACCCTAACAAAATCCAAGATGATATCTAATCTTGTATCACAATATCAATGTAATGTTAATATACAGCCGAACCCAAGGTGTTGTGGTTTTTCTCATGTAATATGGCAGACGAAAATGATGACAGCACTTTGCTCGATGGCCTAATTTTTTTTGTTTGACTTTTAAATCAAAGTGAGACAGCCACCTTTCTCCTTGGTTGGATGACGTATTTAACTATCACTGTTTTCAGGTGTTTGTTAAAGAATAAAACATGAACAACTCAGCTACAAACAGATGTCTGAGATCTGTGACACAGCGAGTGACATTTTTAAAATGTGGCAAAATAACGTATTGCCTCTGAAGAGTTTTGCTTGATCTCAAAGTGAAATACAATCAAACGTTGTTTATCCATGCTTCAGACTTTTGAACTTTGCTGTGTTCTCATTAGGAGCCGTTGTTAAGCCCTTTCCCAACTCCAGCTCATCAAATAAATCATCAATCATAATTATTATCATTATTATTTATTATTACTGTTGTTTTTGTTATTAGTTGTGGTAGAACTACAGAATCGTCTTCTTCAGCCTCTCACACTCGAGGGTTGTTATCTGTGACTTGGCCACTGTGCCGGACATTCCCTACACAGTAAATAATTGTCATGTAAATATATATTTTGATGTGAACTTCCCTGAATTAAATGCAAATGGACCGTGCAAGGCATAATGCTCATTATGTTGAAATGGTTGATATTTCAGTGTGTTTTAAATACTCTTAATACGGAGGTGTCCTGGTTATTCTCTTCGCAGCCTTTCCTCTCTCTCTGCTGTTACTATCAAATAAAATAGAAATGCCAGAAAAGTCTTTAATTTTTTTTATTTTAATATATCAGTGTTTTGAATAATCTTCATCACTGATGAATTTAGCTGAATCTCAACAAGTCAGAAATGGTTTGTTTGATTTAGAGTTTATTGTTTTAATGCTTTTCACACCAACAGATTGTGGGCGGCTGCTGTCCTGTGGCTCCAACGCTTTTGGACAACTGGGCGTGGGAGAGTCAATCTCACACTCTGCCGAGCTCCTGGTTGTTGAAGTGAGTGTCGATTCACGGTGTCTTTTACTCAATCAAGTTTGTAAGGAATGCAGCACTGTATAAATGTTGTAGCCTCCCTAATGGGTATCATAATACTTTTATCCAGTCAGTCCGGGGCAAAAAGCACCACTGCAAACTGCACTTAGCTGTATTTTTTTGACTCATTTTTCTGTCTGGTGTTTGTCCTCAGAGGCTGAAGGAGCATGTGCTTAGCGTAGCAGCAGGGCTTAGACACTCACTCGCTGTCACTCGTAAGTTTACATTATAAACTATCCTCAGTATGTTTTTTATTTCACTGTCCAGCCACAAAACCTCTTTTTTTTCCTTCTGCTTGAAGACTCAGGCTGTGTATACCAGTGGGGCACAGGTCTCTCCAGCCATGCCAAGCGAGCGCTCAGTCCGCACCCTGTCCCTGCACACCTCAGCTCAAAGGTGCCCTCTCTGGTACCAGGTAATTGAAAGTCACACCTCAACACTGCACAGCAAGATGGTTTTTCACAAGTAATTTTTTTTAAAGGCCTGAAGGGCATTCATACAAGTGTCTTGCTGTGTCAAGGAAACTGTGCTCATGTCATGTCGCAGGTCTGGATCACGTGACTCCGCGCGCAGTCGCTGCAGGCTCAGTACATTGTGTGTGCCTTACAGGTACGACAATATTAGATATGTCAATCATTATGCTGTGTTAATGTCATGTAATATTCACCGTAAATATCAGTCGTTGCCACGAGTCATTTACATCAGCCTTCTCTTGTAATTGCACATAAGCTGCGGGAATTTTTTGTGGGCTGTGATATTTTGCTCTTCGCGTCACCAATTTATAAAGTCAGACATCAGCATACTGTAGGCAGCAAACATGATGTAACGAGGATTAGGGGAATAAAAATCAAATTTAGATATATTCATACTCATGCAATCGACTGTACTCAGAAAAGCAACCAGTATCTAATGCAGGACATCTATAGCTGATTTTAAATTCATAATTCATAAAGAAATATGTCCCTCACAAAGTTTTCTTAAAGAAGTTTATCATGTTCAATTGTAATTGTGAGCACGTGTGCGTTACTTACATGAAGAGGATGTGTGTGTTCCAGAGAGTTAAAACATGATCTTGGTTCTGTTCTTCTGCTTCTTCCAATGTGATGTAAACACAGCATAAGACGCTGCACTTGTACTGTATTCATGCCAGGCTTCCCTTCTGCCCTGTAACTGGCTGACCTCTACCACTCGGTAATTGTTGACCTTTCCTTTGCTCTCACTGCTGGCTGCAGGCTAATGTTACTCTTATTCTCTGTGCAGGAGAGGGTCATTTATTTTTATGGGGAAGCAATAAGCACGGCCAGCTGACCACTGCAGAGCCCTTTTCCTCCTCTCCCTCTCTTCTCAAGAGCTCACTCGTGGATGGAGAGAGAGTCGCCCATGTTTGGAGTGGCTGGACACACATTGTTGCCCAAACAGGTAAAACACAAAAACGCACATTATGTCACTGAACTATACTGATCGAATTAACAGGACTCAGAGGACAGATGCTATAGCTGATTAAGGTTTCCCATTTCAGTGAGCGGGAAGGTGTTCACATGGGGAAGAGAGAGCTATGGACAGCTAGGCAGGAAGGAGCGGGAGTCGGCTGGTCCGCTGGTGGAGGGTGGCAGTCAGCAGGCTTGTCTCCCTGCGGAGGTTAAGGCACTTTGTGGAGCAACACAGGTGAGACTTCTCAGGGTTTCAAAACTCCGCTGACCAAATAACCCTAAAAGCCACACAATATATGTTTTTTAGCATGTTAATGTTTTTTTATTTAAAAAAAAAAATCATTTAGAATAGTATAAAAACTTTATTTTCCATTGGCTTAATTGGAAATTCATCTCTGGCCTC
>OMLB01038002.1:35663-46683 GCA_900302555.1 Myripristis jacobus | reverse complement strand
CTGGCCTTACAGCGGTCAGTTAAAAGAGACAACAAACATCACATGAAAAGGATGGACACATGAAAACACCACAACATTTCCAACATGTCTGGAGAAGTTCTCAAGTATCTGCCATCCAAAAGGCACCTAAGTGCTGAAAATTCTCTGCTGCCTCCACTGTCTGATTCCCACAGGGGAGCTGCTCCTCTGTGGCTGCTCTAACCAGTTACTTTAAAAAGTACAAAGACAGGAATTACTCTAGGAATAGCTTTTCTCCTCATTTTCTCATAAGTCCATGTCCGCCTCTGTCCAGCAGGGGGAAGCACAGACTTACAACTGCAAAACACTGAAAACTGTAGCTGAAGGTTGTTTTGTACAAGGGGAAAACAGACAGTACCACTGAATGAGAACAAGGCTTATCCGGAGTGGGTTCACAATGATTTGCACCACTTTATCTTGTGTGTAAAGCACATACACCTTGCCGTTAATCTTCCCCGAGGGAAGGAACCTCTTGCATTTAGTCAAGGCAGAGATCTCCTCTCCCACTGGGGCAATTATGGCAAAGTAGCATGAGATTGCTGCACTTAACCTGTAGTCTAAATGGTAGCTGGGTGGTAGGAGATCCTTACCAATAAAGCGGATGTCAGGGACAGGCAAGGGCAGGCGCTGCATCATTCTTCCGCTGCGTACAGATCATTGCAGCAGCACCGGTGTACATTAAGGCACAGTCACCTTGTGCATGTACTCGAAAGCTGAGGGCAAGATGAATTAGCTGAGTGGACTATGAATCTCTCAGTCCGCCCCACCATGTCAATCTGGCTAAAACGCACACACACTCAACACCTATAGAGTCAGTATTCAGTAAATTGTCATTTTTATGAGGCTTATGAAGACTGCTGGGGTAATAAATTATGACCTGCCAGTGGTTAAGAAATCAATGGGTGTTTATCTATTCATGGCGTGCTACAGCTGACAGCTAGATCAAAGTTATTGCGATAGGAATAAACAGTCTGGACCATATTAGTTATCCCATATTAACTAGGCTACACAAAATCCATTGACTTTCACTGCTAACAAGAAAGCTACAGCAAGTGTCATCTAGAGAGCTTTAAGTGTTTTTTCTCTTGTTTGAGCTTCACAGAATTCATGTGCAGCTTTTAACCATGACCTACAATAATGCTGCCTTTTCCTCAGCAGTTGCTGCAAAAAGGTCCACAGAAAAGCAGCATTAAATTGTAAAAGGTTTTGGTCAGCAAAGGCATGGCACAAGCAGCCATGCTGAGACAGTTGCATTAACTCTCCAGGACAGCTCAGCAGTGTTTTAGCTTTTGCGCTTCCCCTACAGTTTTGTGCTCTTCTTTTTTTTTTTTGTCAATGTACTGTAGAGCGAGGGGTCGGTGAATTGTGTTGTCTAAAATGATTCCATATGAAATCACTGGAAATTTAGTTTGCAGCACTCATGTGACATGTGCGGTGCAATTTGGAGTGAAAGTAGCTGGATAAAAGCTGGATGACGACATCCAGTCACATGTTGTTTTATTTCAGTGTGACAGCAGGGCAGATTGAGAGGCAAGCAATTACATGATATTTGTGTGATGTGTTGGCTTAGTGCTGATTGGTTATTACATTCTCAAACTTTTTTTTTTTTCCAGATTGCATGTGGATCTGAACATAATCTTGCCATTGTAGGTGAGTAACTTTTTACAATTACTATGTCTGACCAAAATCTATGATGTTTGGAGAAAAAAACTGGCAGAAAACATAATGTAGAACAGCACCGGAAAGAGGTTTCAGGGAAATGGAGCAGAAAAGCTGAGAGCCTCTTGGTTTCAGTAAGTGGAAGTGACTGAAACAAGAGCCAGTGTTTTTGGCCCTGCGTGACTCCGGTCTTGAGTACCTGAAGGGCTAGGGAATACACACACGCACACATGTGAGGCCATACTATTTCAACTTATTCACCTTATTATACCTGTCTAGCTTTACAGTTTAACATCAATGTGAAATATTAATCCTTCTGGTGATGCATCTGAGGATTTCTGAGGTCAGCTCATTGCTCTTCGGCCTTTGCTTCAGGAAGTAATTACAGCATGGGTAGATGGGTATCATCGACAGAAGCAATTACCCGAACAGGCCTGTAAAAGAGCTGAGTTAACCACACACATTTAGAGGCATGTTCCTCCAGCAGAGTGTTTGCAGAGTTGTCTTCTTCCTTTATCCACAGCAGAATAGAGCGTAGCTACCATTCACACACACGCCTGTAAAAGAATATTAAACAAACACGGACATGTTTGAGTATTTGTTTTCCTTCCTCAGATTTCCACAGAGATCACATTTCTCTCCGCCCTGTTGATAAAATCCTTTTTCCTTGTTTGCCATAGTCACCAGCAAGCTCTCCGAGCATTTCAGAGGTAAAATCTCTTGTGTTAAATTTGAGCACTGACCTAGTTTATTACATCAGCATCAGTTTGAATACCACTGAAGAAGATTGGAATATGTTTTGAGGAGCACGAGGTCCCGTTTGAGAGGAGGTGCTGGAAGTTGCTGGTGCATTTAAAAGCAAGTGGCCATTTAGTTCTAGCTGTTTTCTGAGTGTGCCATCCACTTGGGAAATTATTGATATAGAGTTTGTCACGTACAGTGACAATTCTCTCAAGGCACTGTCCTGTGCTTTCAGAACGTCCCCTCACCCAGTTAAGGGATGAAGAAACGGGTCAGACAAAGGGAGTGCCCATGTGAACATCCTGCACCCTGCTCCTCCACCATGCGCTCCTCTCCTCCTTGTCTTGAAGCATGGTGGCAGGAGCAATGAAATAGCAAAACAGGATTGGAAGCAGAGACCTGAGTGCTGCTATTTCTGGTGCTGAAGTAGGTCAGGCGGAAAGGAATAGAGAGCATTGCATGCTGCTTATGGGAACATATCTGTTGCTGACTGCTCAACCCTTGCCCGTTTACACCTGAGGAAGAGTTCTTCATATATGAAATTCATTATTAGTGGTCAGAAGTCAGGAAAAAAAGCACTCAGACAGCATGACATCCTTGATGAAGAAAGTTTATTTCCAGTGTGAATATTTTGAGCGCATTGGGCATTGTTGCAATTGGCAAGATTTTTTTTATCACATCTTTTTCCACCTGTGCTGGAAAAATTGTGAATCAGGGAAAATGTACTAAAAAAGCCCCCTGCAGTTTCTGCTGCTTTATTATTAATCAGGCGAGAAACTTAAGGCGGTCGAATGTGGAGCCCAGATGCAGGTTTTGATTACAAGGAAGGAGCTTGGTACGAGTGACTTGATTTTCATCCTTTTGTTGTACAGAATATTGTGCAGGCAGTATGTTGCCATGGAAACACTGTGCTGTATTCAAGTCAGTGTCCATGAATTAAGCACAGCACCAAAACAAGCCTGTTTTTTGTTTTTTTTTTCAATGGAGGAAAGACCGCACTCCATGCAGTTCATTTAGCAGCTATTGAACATCTTTCATACAGACAAAGCAATACAAAATGAATATTAGGTATTGTATTTGTCATGAGTCGGTCTGTGTGTGTGAGTGTAATACATAAGCCATGGCTGGCAGAATTTCACACTGACAGAAGCTGCTGGCGTGACATCTTGGTCTGGTAACTGGTGAAAGCATATGCGTCTGTTGGCAAACCTTTCAATACCACTGATTTTAGAGACGAGGAAAGGAGAAAAGACAGACAGAAATCCCTCGGTGAAGCCAACGAAAAAGATAGCACGAAAGAAGCAACTGCGGGACGAGGATAGCTTGACGATGTGTTACCCTTGAGAAAGCAAGCTCGCTTCTGTTGCTATGGCGATGGAGCCTATTAGGTAACTGTGTTGCCATGGCACGTGTCTCCTCGGTGATGCAGAGCTGACCACACCCACCAACAAGCTCACCAGCTGTGAAGAGCAGGGACGCTTTATTACTGGCTGAGTGTCAGTGTGAGGAGCAGAGAGGTAGTGTGAATGCGTGTGGCCTGTTTGGAGTGATTTTTTTTTTTTTTCTCACCCTGCCGTCTTTTCTGTACGATTCTAGTTTTAGCCCTCATGGCACAATGCTGCAGACCTGCTTCTGTACTGTCCGCTCCACTGAACAATGATCCCTCTCCTTTTCAGGGGGCTGTCTCTTCTCCTGGGGTTGGAACGAGCACGGAATGTGTGGAGACGGTTCACAGACCGATATCGTCCAGCCACAGCTCATTTCTGGCCTCAGACCTCTCCTCATTGGCTGCGGAGCCGGACACTCTATGGCAGTGTGTGCGGTGAAGAGCGATTCAAGGCAAAACTCTGTTGCAGACCCTCCAGTAACTTTGGAACAGGAGAGCGAGCGTTTAGCAGACGTGTGACTGCCCTTTTGAGAAGGGAAGTCTTTGTGAGAAACGTGTGAATGAAAACATTTCTCAGTGGTTTAAAGGTAGCTTATCAGTGCCTTCAACAAAACCCCACATTCGCCGTTGCTGAACTGGGTTTTAAGTGCCTTTGAATGTTACTTTCACTTCCTGAACACGCTACAGTTTGAAGGCGTGGCTGTGTTCAAACTGAGGTCGTCATAAATGTAGTGGAGGGGTTGGACACAGGTTGAGTTATGTTTCATGCGGACAGAGGCCATCATTTCCCTGACCAGCCCGTCACTTTGATGGACATGATTGTGTGTGTGGGGAGGGGGGGCTTTGCAGGACCTGGACATGCCTGTGACTGCCTGTCCAGCTGCCATGCTTGTCTTCCCATTGAATAAAGCTGTTATGGATTGTGTGAAGGATGGGCTTGACTGGTGCTATAGCTCCATCTTCCCATGTGAGGGGTTTTATTACTGTGATCTTGAGTGTCAGCAGGCACTCAATCTCTGAGATCCACACTCAATACTGATATTCTCACGGCCATCTAATGATTTACCACTTAGAAATACTGTGCAGTATTTATGTTTACGCCCTGTCCATCACGTTTATGTTTTTGCAGTTCTATTTCATACATTCTGCTTCATATTCTTTGAGGTTGTGTTTCTCATATTTGCACTGTTGTTAAATGTGCATATGAGGGTGAGAAATGTTAGGACTCTGGTTCATGGATTTTATGTTGGCATTGCAACTCTTATATATTTTTTATATAAACAATTTATGATATAAAATTTCTGAAAATTGATTATGGGTCACATAAATGTCACAAAAACTATGCACTGTTGAAAATTAAATTAAGAGTGTTTTTTTTGCTTGTTTGTTTTAACTTTAAAAAAATAATAAATCAACACTCGCTGAAAAATGATCATTTCTGTGTTTTTTATTTATCACTATTTATTGTACAAGCCTGAACTGTATTGGTCAGAAAAGACACACAAAAAAACCCTAAACAACAAACCAATCAAAACGATCACTGAACACCTTATTGAGATAACTAACCACAAAATGCACGGTGTTCAAAACACACACTCTGAAATCTCACTAAACGGCACACATTAGTTGCCATGTTTGTTGAGTTATTATTTCCGTTAATGAGTCGTAGCTGCTGTATTTTCCATGTTGGACAATGACCAGCACAGTGTCCCCCCATGTGTGCTCAGCTCCTTTGGCAGATCCAGATCTGCAGTACCTGACTGCACGCAGATTTCAATAAATGTTGTTGGCAGTGTGTTCGCAGTGGTTTGATAAAAAGTTGGTCCCTTTCCACTGGAGAAACTTTTCCTCATAAATAATATGAAGTTGTACTTTGTAACCAATGGCTGTTCTTTTTTTCTTTTTTTTTTATTTTGTTCAGGTATTCCTATTGCTTGCCTTCAGATACTGATCCATACGGGGGTCCATATTGTGTTTTGTCTGTGTGCTTTTTAAGTAGGGATGCACCAATATGTTTTTCGGGGGGCTGATGCAGATAGCTTATATTTTTCCACACATATGGGGAAATATTGATATGTGTTTCTGGAAGAATCTCAGCGCAAACGCAGGTGTAAAACACATTATTCTTTTCAGACATTGCCATCTTACAATTTCCAACAAAATTTTAGTTTTAGTTGCTTATTTGACACGTGTATTAAGTCATGCCCTCACAAAATGATAATTAGACAATCAGCCAAATAGCAGCAGTAAAAACGACACTGGGCTGCTTTTTAAGATGTCAGCCAGTGCCTTTGATCTGCTGCTATTGGTGCATCCCTACTTTTTAAATACGCTGCTGATCGTGGCTGCTTTCGATGTTTGTGTGACTGATTACTAGCTGAAATTAAAATCATATGAGCTCACTACACTGGCTAAGCTGTGTTACTGATTGACATGACGGATTCGTATAACAGAGGCACTTGTCCAGTATGATGTGTTGAATGTTTTGGCAAAGATTGGTACTGCCAATTTGCAGGATTACAGAAAAAGAAGTAAATGTCAATTCCACATGATTGTCGGTTGAAAATGGACTTAAGAGCGATTACAGTATCTAAGCTATGATAGGAGATACTGTAAATTATACATGAGCCGCTTTCGTTCAAACTACAGCTAAACATGTAGATATAGATATTAAATCAACATTGAATATCTAATCCTCTTGTAGTACGCCTTAACTGAATTGGACATTTGTTTACCGATTCCTAATAGCAAATTTGGCCACTTTAATGCCTCCTCAATACAGGTATAAAGTAGGAGTTGTGGTTTTGGGAATATGAACATAGTTTCTTCTTTTTTTTGTGGATGTTATCTCTATTCGATGCTGGAAAACATATCAAAGGAATGTTAAAGTTCACTGGTGCAAAACAGTGCAAAAGGCTATTTGGATGTGACATGACAGTGCAAAGTTAATGACTTGTTTCCAACTGGTTAGCCTGGCTGACATGACAAGTGACAGTGTTTTTGCTGGGGGTGATAAAGTCGGAGCAACATTTTTTTTTTTCTTTTCAACAGAAACACACATATTTGATGATCACTCAGAAAACATTGGTATACACAACTTGAGCACACAAAAGCGTATATACAGCACTGGCACACACCAAAAATAGGCACACAAATTACAACACAGTAACCAGTCACAGATACTGATCTACATAAGGCTTGACAACAAAACTTCCTCAGTGCTACATCTATGCTGAGTTTGTGATGTACAGGTTGTCACTGTCACACCTATTTAAAAATACTAAGTAATACACACAACAACGCTACAGCACTATCAGGTGGGGGATGGGCCATTATGGGTCATACACATAGTGGTTGGTACACCATGGTTCATAACACAAACTGATTCTGTTGGTTGTCTGCTCCGGTGCTGTCGCTGGGTCTCTATAAACATATAAAAAAACAATAACACAAAAATAAATTATTACACAAAGTATGTATAATGGTGGAAGTGATGGCGATGGCAGGCACCTCTGAAGTGCAAAAGGGTGGTGAAATGGCACTAGCTTTGAGAGTAAAGAAAATGTGCTCCGTTAGTTCCTCATGGTAAACGACAAGTTTACCATGTATTTCCCATGCTTAGCCAAGGCATCGGACGAAGATGTACTGTCTGTGTGCAGAGGTTGGATTCTCAGTAGGTTAATAATCAACATGCCCGGTCATGCTGTGTTTTGTAGGTTGATGTTGATAGTTCAGTCATTGTCATGCGTTTGTGTACTTTGCATCATGCTCTCACAGTCACCTCCTCTTTATGCTCTCTTTGACCCGCACAGAAGGAGATAAAGGGCCAAACAGCTGTTGAATGCACCAGCTGTAAGCTACTGGAAAAGGAAAGATGTGTATGCATGTGCTGTTGAATAAAAACGGAGTCTAAACGCTCATTGTATACAAAATTTATTTCATGCAAGGACTTTTATTTACATATTTTATTTGAATCCTTTTTCTGTTGCATAAATGTAAAATACATGCATTTACCTTTCCCCAAGTAGACCCACAAATCCCATACTGTATCGTATTGGGGTTTTTTTTCTGTTGTTGTTGCTGTTTCTTTTTCTCACTTGAATTGCATTAAGTATGAGCATATAATTCACCTGCATTTCTTTACATCAAATCTTCACAAGGTTTTTTTTTTCTTTTCTTTTTTTTTTTATTTTTTTTAAGATAGTGTCCATTAATTACCACAGCAAGAGACATGACTGGAAATGTAAAATGTAAAACTTTGCTCATACAGAATAAAAAACAAAACTTAAATAAGTTTCTATACCTATATCTATATATATTCTAGAAATTAACACTTCTGATTGGTCAACTTAATATTTGTTAAAGTGCCCTGAAAGATGTGTGCATAAGTAAGTGGGACAGTATCAATACATGTAACAGTATTGACGTTTAAATCAATACACATTATGCTAAATTCATACTGTAGGTATTCGTGACATCTCTGGCAGAAACCATAAGTGGATGTGTTTTTGGCTCTTAACAGTTATAGTTTTTTGTCCCCTTTGACAACATTTTGTGCTGTGTCATACAACGTGTCTTCTTAATTCAGTGGTGTGGATGTTTTGCTTGTAGCTGTGTAAACCTAAATGCTTGTAACTGTTGGATGCCTGTGATCACTGCTTTATTGTAGCAATAATAACCAAGAGGGCATGCTTTACTTTGATTAAGGGTATGATGGTGATGCAATAGGTACGTGGCGCACCTTACACAATAAAGCTTTCGTTACACTGTTATGAGCATGGTATTAGGTGTATTGATGCTACAGCGTGAGCACTTTTTTTTTGTGTCTCATGTCAATTTGTTACTCACTTTTACTTTGCCTCACCAGGTACGAAGGCACTGTAGTTATATAATAGAGGAGTCTTGCCTTAATTTAGGCATCACAGCAATAACAGAAGTTGCTGCAGACTACTGACACTGTTTAAAAATTCATAACTACCAGTATATATATTTGTATAAAAAGTTTTTTATGCTCATAACAGCATCAGTTAGCTTTATGACAAAGAATTCAAGTTAAATCACACTATTTTAGTTGGAGGCCCCAGTCAAATAAATACAAGAAAATAAATATATGAATTTGGGGAAAGGCAAAGAATGGCAGCTACATAAAAACTTGCTATGCTATATGCTATGACTGAGTCTCTTATTGTAAAGCTGTTTCACAATGCATAAAATGAAGAAGCTTTCGAAAGAAAAAAATGTTTTTCTTACAGGTACTGCGATACAGTTAGCTTCTTGTTGAACATAATTTCTCATGCAGTTCATGCAAATGAACAAACAGTTTTACTTCTGTTGACATTAGATGTATTCATCACTAGTATCATAGGAATTGTCATAATTTCCATATTGCATCTGACATCATGAACATCACGTTCAAAAAAATTTGAATCGCCACTCAGATCATATGAAGTCTCGTCTGGGTTGCACTTTCAGAGTTAAAACATCTCCACTCCGCACCGTACAAAGCACTTAAGAGGAGTTCCCTTAACAGCTGGCAATGGTACCTTTTAGATATGTTTAAAAGCCATATACTGTTAATGTCCAGCATATTATTAGCAGGGGTTACATCTTATGAAAATTTCTTTCACAAGGTTTGAAAAAGCAGATGAGTTAAAAGTTATAGGCAGAGAGTATGAGAGATCAAAAGCAACAGAGCAACAGGCAATGATATAAACACAGGGAAAGAGTGGTGGTAGCCTGTGATAGAAGTACAACAGTGCTTTGTCTGCAACTGAGGTGACCCATGCAGAGTGGCATGTGCCAGTGTATTCTAGTCGAGGATATGATGACACACCCAAGGAGAACACTTGGGAAGCTTGACTTTCAGCACAGTTTAGATACAGTTTTCCAGAAAAAAAAGGAAAGAAATGAAAAAGCAAGAGCGAAGGCAAGTGTAAAGCAAAATTTGACAGGAAAGATAAGAGGAAGGCAAGTGTAAAGCAAAATTTGACAGGAAAGATAAGAGGAAGAGTGTGGACAGGCCTTCCAATGGCATTGTGTCTGCTACTCGACCATGCTACATAATGGATGGGATGGGAGAATGTGAGTGCTGCATTAGACAGGGTGGGCTGCAGGGCAGGGCGGACACTGAGGACACTCCAGAGGCATCCCCGCTCATGCCAGACATGCTGTTAAGGCTCCAAGGCTTTTCATAACCTTCGGTTGAAAGACAGAGAATGTTCTGAGTACACTGCAGCGCTGAATCCATGACATAATGTTTTGGTGTTTTCTTATTGATATGCTACACCTGTTGCTTTCTTGTTTTTGTCTCCAAAGAAACAGGTCAACACAGACTTGAGACAGATCATTATTCTCCATGCATTGAGTGCATCAGGAGTACAACAGCATGCACCGGGTGGTATTGGAATGGTTCGGAGAGTAACACTGTAAAAGACTTGGTAGGCACCTCAGGCAGGGAATGCTTTGTCAGCTACAGGTAGAATTTCATATGCCAAGTACATGTGCTCGTTGCACATGGAGCCAAGGCTTGGGACTTGGCAGTGTTAGAGATTTTTTTTGTACATTACTACTAAGTAAACAAAATAAAATAATCACCGATAATAATCAACCTTGTTCTTTTTAAATGTACAAATCAATGATATAATTCGGTTCATTATAATGATGCGATTTTGGCATTAGCCTTCCTCCATTTGTGTTGTGCTCCTTCACCATACTGATAACACCCATCAGCAAGACACTTCATGCACCGTTATGCTCAAGACCAACATACTCATAGTCAGGATTCCGCATGATATTTATCATTAAAACACATATACAGTACATAAATGGTACACACATAGCACATAAATACTTTCTTAGGCATTTCAGACAGCACACTCAAGATTGTATAAAACTCTGAAAATATTTTTCTTGCTCTTAAATAAATAGGGGTATGCAATATGTGTGGTATCAAAAAATATATTATGTAGATGTGGACAACTATTATTGACAATAGTGGTGATTGTGCTTGAGCTTAATAAACAATGTTTTTGTAACTTGGAATATATACAATAATACCCAAGGAGGTGGGTTGAAGAGAAACACTGTGATGCGTGAGGGTTGGGTTGTGTGTGTGTGTGTATGTGTGTGTGTGTGTGTGTGTGGCTGTGAATGGTTGAGGTGTAATACTCAGTAAAGAAGGTAAGTAACATGTCGTCTCTATCTTAAATGGTGTCA
>OMLB01038002.1:23683-35642 GCA_900302555.1 Myripristis jacobus | reverse complement strand
TATATGGTGTCAGTGTCTTACGGGGGCCTGTGATTGGCTGTTACTGTACGTACCCCTCCTCACTCTCCCCCCTGTGTGGTTGGGACGTTCGGCAGTGGTGACCAGGAAGCAGGGCCGCTCCCTCTCGCTGGGGCTGAAGATTTCCTCAGGAGAAATAGCCTGGTCTATGTGAGGGCAGTCTTCATTGGCCAGAGCTGCATTAGCTGCCTCGCCGTTCAGTTTGGAATCTTAAGACAACAGAAAACACACACACACACACACACAAAAACATATCTCATATATCTTCTGGTTAAATATGTTAGAGTGCCAGATGCACCCAAGGGATTGGTCTTTAGCACTGACAGGCATCAAATCGTTCACGAGTTGACATTGTTAGAGGTAATAGAGATGGTATTTTAACAAGGTGTGCAGGATGGACTAAAAAATAAATAAATAAAAAAAAAAATAAATAAAGAACTTCCCTACATCATGAGAAATGACAAAGTGAATGTCTTAATTATAACTTGTGTGTACGACTTTTTCAGAATATTGCTTTCGCTCCCAAGATGGACCAGTGCAAATCACATGCTTGTTCCCACATTTTATTTTGTGCTGAGGAAATTTATGCATGAATTTATGTGTTGATTAATTGCATCAAAAAAATGAAATTATACTGGCCTTAACTGAGCCTACGCTAAGTGACACAAGGTACTCATCCTGTGTCTGGAAACACTGGACCAAATATCTGTGTCTGTATTAATCACTGTGCACTTATGAATTGCCATGTTTTATATTTTTGTGTTGGTGTCTTAAAATTATATTATCTGTTACTGAATTGTATTTTTTTTAATTTCTGTAATGATATGGACCTATATCTCACATATGCAATAAATTGAACTGAATATCCCCCGAAATATAATCAATATGCTTTTATCATTAATGATTGTATACATACAGTTTTAACATGTATGCCATACTGTGGTGCACATTGTGATTTTAAAGCGGAATTTAAATTTGTATAATGATGTCTATAATCTATTGCACAGGATATGTCTTGTATTGTCCCCTTTTACCGGCTGTGAGGTCGTGTTGTTCCCATACTGTGCATGTCAGCATGTATCATGTTACTATGTCAGCTGCCGATATGTCTTCGTATCATTGCCTCCTATTATGTGTTCATTCAGCAAATCGAGCGATTCTGATGTATTTTTATATGTTCTTGCCATTACAATACATGACAATAACACCATAAAAGAGAGAATGAGCGAGTCACTACATTACCAACTGAAAAATCAATAGTGGGATTACTCATGGTCCGCCTCAATCTCTCTATTCTCTCATCCAGTGTCAAACATGCTTCTCATCACATATCTTATTGATTCGTCGGTGAGAAACTCATTTGTTTAATGCAATGTCTCATTCATGTGACTGAGCTACTAAGCGGGAACAGACAAACAATAAAACTGCTGAGTAGTGTTGCTGATGCCACAGGAGAAGAAGACAGCGGAGTGATGAGACAATGATAGATCGGCGGTGGTTAGAGTTTGTTTCTTACCTTGAAACTTTATCTCGAATACGTCGTCATGGGGTATGGGGCTCTGATGTTGTGAGCTGATGCTTGACTTACAGTAGTTAGGAGAACCTGGCTGGGGTGCCCGGGGGATATGCCTATTTTTTTTCTTTGGTAGTTTCTGTTTCGCCATGGCCAGTGAGTAATACATTCCAAAGTTGTTGACAATCACAGGGACAGGCATGGCGATGGTCAGCACACCTGCCAGGGCGCACAAGGCTCCAACCAGCATGCCGGAAGTCGTCTGAGGGTACATGTCTCCATAGCCGAGGGTAGTCATGGTCACCACAGCCCACCAGAATCCAATGGGGATGTTCTTGAAGTGCGTGTGGTCACTGGCTCGAGGGTCGTTAGGATTAGCCCCAATTCGTTCAGCGTAGTAGATCATAGTGGCAAAAATGAGGACGCCGAGAGCGAGGAAGATGATAAGAAGCAGAAACTCGTTGGTGCTGGCCCTCAGTGTGTGGCCCAGCACCCTCAGCCCAACAAAGTGACGGGTCAGCTTGAAGATACGCAGGATCCGCACAAAGCGCACCACTCTCAGAAAACCGAGCACATCCTTAGCTGCCTTGGAGGAGAGTCCGCTGAGGCCCACCTCCAGGTAGAAGGGCAGGATGGCCACGAAGTCGATGATATTCAGGGCATTCCGAATGAAGTCAAGTTTATTTGGACAGAAAGTTATTCGCATTAGAAACTCAAAAGTGAACCACACCACACAAACGCCCTCAATGTAGGTGAGGTAGGCCACGGTCTCAACCTCCGGGTAGGTGTGCTCCACTGTCACGTTGTCCACCAGTTCCACCTCAGTGCGGTTGATGATGGGGTTGAAGGCCTCATGGGTCTCCAGACAGAAGGTGGTGATGGACACCAGAATAAAGAAGAGCGAAGCGAGAGCCACCCACTGAGCAGGACATATATAGGGTACAGGAAGAGGGATATGGGGAGGGGAGAGGGAGGGAGAAGGACAAAGAGGAGAATGAGCACAGTAATGCATGCAATGTAATCAAGCTCAACAGTCCGGCGACCATTCTTAGCAAGGCACAGTGCAATTCAATCTATTATCTGAGACCATGGCGTCTGGTTTGACAATGACAATGGCATTGACTCTCCCTCTCTCTCGCTCTCTCCTCCTCACCTACTCACGCTATCTCCACTCTCTGTCTGTGTATGTGTGTGTGTGTGTGTGTGTGTGTGTGTGTGTGTCTTCATTCCATAGTGTCATTGTAAAAGGGAGAATCAATGTGAGCTCGCCATTCTTGCTCAGGCCTCTGCTCCCTCTGTTGTATCTCAAGGTCATGGCATGTTTCAAGGGTATGCTACATCAGAATTACAAAGAGCCAGCAGCAGACAGGTCATTAGTGTTGACCCATGTGACTAAATTTAGCAGGAGTACTTCTCTTCAGCACCATTACTACAGTAGGTCTTCATTACACAAGGTCATATGGTCCAGATGATCAGCTCCAGGGAATCAGTGTGACCTGAGGCTGTTTGGACACAGGCTGCATTCGCTTTATGAGAAACCTATATTTCCCTTAATGGCTAAAGAGTACTGTAGCCTTCATTATGTATTGATTAGGCGGTCATATTTCATCGAATCTAGGTTCTGATATTTCTGATGTATACATCATTGGTGTAAGAGAGCGATATAATATTCTCTATTGGGAATTGATTGCAATCTCGTTCATTTGTTATCAGCCTCCAGGCCTACTGTTTACAGCATGTTTCCATTCATGCATATTGCTTTTATTATGAAAAAACAGGCATTTTTTTCAATGGAATCTAAGGTCAATAGGTCACTATTTGTAGATAGAGAGACAGGCAGCGGATAGCTACTTAATCATCCTGCGAATCAAACACGTTGAATCACTCGCAGTTTGTTCATGCATGAAGATGTCCTAATGAGTGTAAGTGCAAGCATTTAATGCTTTTCTGCCAGTGTGGAGAATTGTACTGTAAGAAGCCACGAAGACTAATGAATGACATCGGGGAAGTGAGTCGGAGTCGGGCATGTCGGGGCACGAGGGAGAGTTTTATATTCCACTGAGCCAAGGGAACACAGGCTTAGTCAGGTCCATGTACCATGTCTCGCTATGGCTGACATATGAGATGGAAAACAGACACTCATCATAACATCCCATCATTGGCAACTCATCGCATTGTGCTGAGGAAATCACTACTGCTCATGAATGTCTGTTTCCTATCCAGCTATTGCAACAGTCCAGAGGGAAATTGTACTGGCAGTAGCTATAGTACACTGTCAGCAGCCTGTCTATTTTGTTCAATGGAGCCAGCATCACCGTTCACCTTCTGCATATTACAACACAAACAATGTTTTCCAAATGCAAAGATGGAGCATACTGTCCATCATAGTTAGTTCCACCTTGTAATATGTAAATTGTTTTCACATTATTACAAAAATGTATTCACATTCATTTTCTGGAAATTTCCATCGCTGAAATGTGCATCTACATCCATTAGCAGGAGAGATCAAAAACAGATCAAGCACAGCATTACCACCAGCACGGCCCGAGATGACAAAACCTCATTCATATCAGCTACATGTCAACCAAGCTTTTTTCCATTCATGTATCCTGGCACAGGCTCTCTGCCACTGGGGCTCAGCATGATAAACATCCAAACCATCAATATTTAGTGCATAATCTTAAAAACACTGCCTCTTAAATAATGTGCCTTTGTAACAGTATAAGCAACACAACTTGACATTGAAAATGACAGTATGCAGTGATAGGGGTTTTCCTCTGATGTATCCACAGTGAATACAGCTGTAATTAACTCAGAGGCTTAGATCTAATTAATCTTCTTGCCAGTCTTGGTAGAGCTCTGTCAATCCCTGCTCTGCTTTGTCTCCCTCACTGTTAAATGTAGGACACACCAGAGGAGTTTCCTACTTTGATACATTTTCCTGCTATCACACAATGTTTCTGAAAAACAAAAGCTGTGTGGAGAAAAACAACATTCACTATTTCCTATTGTAAGAGTGAGAACATGTCAATACAGTTTACACATGCCAAATGGGGCCTAATCGCTAATTACTCCAATCATCATGTTGCAGCTGTTAAAGCAGCATGCGACACAGCAGTCTTTGTAGGGGGTACTAGTCCAAAAAGCAAAAATATCAGAAGGTGTAAAGTCATTTCATTATCGCCAATGTGAGGCATTAAGCCCAGATGGAAGAGTGCCCATTGTAAGTCCAAAAATGTCACCTCTAACTGCAACCCAGTTTTTGCCTGGAGGTCTGCCATTAAATTCTGGTGGTGCCAAAGATCTGGTTTACTAAAGTGTTGCTGACCTATTTAACCAAACTGTGTCCTGAAAGTATCTATCCAGAGACCTGTGAGCTTCCATATCCTCTCCTGTGACATAGATAGAGGTAATGATTTGCATGTAAATGATTCTGACAGATGACAGAAGTCATGGGTTGAGTGTTTTTTTCTCATTCCCTGTGCAGTAACAGCCCTGCTGTGGAAACCCTGGAGAGAGAAATTTCAAGGTCATCAGGAGCCTCTCTAACCCCCCATCACCACCACAACCACCACCCCCCAGCACCACCCCCAACTGAGCAAGCGCCATCAATCTTTCTGTCACCATCAAAGCAGTCTGGGCAGACAAATTCACTATTATATTCATGCTCATGCAGCTTAGTGAAATACTAGACAACTTTTAGAGTATTTATTTACTCCAAGTTTTGCTGCTGATGATCTCAGTGAGCATCAAATGCAGTAGCAGTCAGGCCAAGGCCATACCCAAGCGTAAACTTGAAGGATACTCACCCTTGCATATCTAGAGGAGTAAGGGTCCTCAAACAGAGCCCATACACGTTTCTGCCACCGGCTCCACAAGCTCCCATGCCTGGCATCAGGGCAGTCTCCCTGCGCCAGCCTCCTGGTCATTTCATCCACATCGTCCCCCTCGGCGTGCTCTGCCTCTGGCTCTGCATCATCATTACCCAGGTCTAGCAGGGTACCCCCGACGAAACTATCAAGGGCCTCCTCTGCCTCCCGGTGCTGACGATAGGTCATCCAGCAGCATGGCTCCACGTCCGTCTCATCAATGCCCCAGAAGGCCAGCTCCTCCTCATACAGGGGGCCGCAGACATCAGCAGGGCAGTGCAATTTACCTGTCCTGTAGTAATTGAGGATATGTGCAAAAACGCCAGGGTGGCGGTCGAAGAAAAATTCCTCGATCTTGGCATCATAGTCAAAGTGGTTGGGTGCATCAGGCTCGGCCAGCCAGGACAAGCGAGTGCCAGGTAGCGTGCGCAGGGTGCTGCGGTATGTCTGATGTCTGATCCCTCCCACGTTTATCACAATGCGATCCTTGTCGTCGCTCAGGCCCATTGCGTCCCTTAGGCATTTCTCCAATAAGTTCCCTTCATCACAACGGTAAGTCTAAGCGCACCGTGCAACACATGCACAGCAAGGGCCAGAGGAAGAGGGAGAGGGGGAGACACACACACACACACACACGCACACACACACGCACACACACACACAATTATGAGAGTAACACAGCGTACAGAACAATCGGTCTCTCCTTACCAACTGTGAAAGAAGGGATGCTTGACATGCATCAGGCTACATTCCCTCTAATACACCAGATTAGCTCGACTCAGTATTTCTGCAAGCACCTGTCATGCACTGGAGATCATAAACGCTTTATAGCTGTCAGACTCACTGGAGGGCAGAATCAAAATCCAAAACGATTGCAGCCAATGGCATCACATTAAGAATGGACGTCACATCATCGGTAAATCCAAGATGCTGCGATAAAAGGACAAAAGCTGGCAATTTTTCCACGTCCACCAATACAGATCCAGTGCATTGGGCTCCCAGGACGCAGTAATAGTGTAGATCAAATCAGTCTGAGCGTTTATGACTTTCACAGCAAGGTGACTGCGGTGGTGCTGAGCGGACAGCGCCTGATCCAGCAGCTCCTGGAGACTCTCCGTCAGTCCCCTCCTCTGTTGCCTACCAGCTCACCTCCTTCCCTCCCGACACTCAATCCGCTCTCTCCGTTTAAGGACACCGCCACTAGATCTAACTCTTTGTCTCGGCAGCTTTGGCAGATGCTCTGTTTGCCAGCAGGGGTAGGCTCATACTTTTTTGTTTTTTCCCCGTTCACGCAGTCATTCTTTGTTTGATTCAGCCGTGAGCTTCAGTAAGAAAACATCCTCCCCGTTATCTGCTGTGAGAGATCTTCTTTCTTGAATTTGTGGTAATGCCACACAAGGAAGAGATGGAGGGGCGACAAATAAAAAAAAAGAGCGCCCTCAAAACAGCCAAATGATCTATTCACAGCTTCTTCACACCCTGCCCGTGGAGCATGCCCAGTAAAGACCGCTGGATTTGTTAAAACAGGCTGTCAAGTTCTTCCATTTCGGCTGAAATTGTCACCGCTGCCCAGCCTTTCCCTCCCTCTCAACACGTCGCCGTTTGGGGAGTTATGGTGTGTGAGAGGCTGTGGCAGACTGACCAGTCCTCATGCATAACTGGTAAGAGAAGGTGTGACCCTGAAGACATGAACGCGCATCCACCCCGCAACATTGAAGAGCCTTATCTTGAAGTCTACAGCCAAATGATTAATTTATTCAGCTGTTAAGACTGCATTTACTACCATACGAATCTGGAAATATAACTAATGTCGTTAGTGCTGGTATTGTGAAAACTAAGACTTAAGAGAATTTCATTTCTGATCAACTACGGGCTGCACTTTATTTGGCCAATTAGCCAATAGGGCCTCCTTTATCAAATGTGCCAGCAGAGGGCGCTAGTGCTCACAGCCCAGACATTGCTATCCACTCTGGGTCTCTCTCTCTCTCATTTAATATTTCCATGGTAGATCTTTATTATGTTGTAAAAATGACTAAGGGCTTTTATTGTCAATTTAATTTAATGTATTTGTTTCTTTCTTCCGTTTTCTTTTTTCTTTCTTTCTTTCTTTCTTTCTTTCTTTCCCTCTTTCTTTCTTTCTATCTTGCTTTCGTTCTTTCCGAAAAAAAAAACACGAAGTGGCTTCTAGTTTTAAAGACTTGGCTTAAATATGTTTAAATTGCAGAGGACTATTTACCCTTCACTTGTGCCGCTCTCTGCTCTTGCAAATTGAGAGCTTGCTGTTTTGCCTGCCTGTCCGCATCAATTGGTGGGCAGTTCTCCGTCTCGGTTTTCACTCCTCATTATAAGGAGGAGTTTGTAGCATAGAGCCTATACCCTAACTGGCTGAATAAATGAGCCAAGTAGAAATCCCCGGACAGTAGACTGACTTAACAAATCTTTCATTTGGTGAAAAAGAGGATCTCTTAAAACTGGCATCATGGCTGTGGCGGGCTGCACCAAGTGCATTAAATATATGTTATTCTTCTTTAACTTTATTTTTTGGGTGAGTTGATCATGCTTTACTTTGTAACCTAGAAACTTATTGAATGTGCATAACTTTAGATGTGACTTACATGTTTCTTTCCTAAAACTTTCCTTCTTTTTTTGTGACTGAGTGAACTAAGAGCTTTACACATCTGTAGCACATGTTTTATAAATGAGGAATCCTGGAGGAGATGCAGTGAATTTCCAGTCCTGCTATTAATTATGCTGTTCTGTCTGAGGTTGCTCTTAGAGAGGGAACCAGCATCAATAGGTAAGGAGGCACAGCACAAAGCCTTGGCCAGGCAGAGCTGAAATGCTGTTACCCATGATCAACAGTTATTTTCTGCTTGGCCGAGCACCGCTGCAAGGTGGCTGAAAGACAAGGAGAGAGAGAGGAGCACTCCAGGCTATGTGGGGTTCGCTCTCCTCCGTGTTCTCACGAAAATGGACCAAGATAACACCGCTTCTTCCCTCCAGCATGTCTCATTTTAAAACTCTCTAGTTCACATAAGCTCTGGTCCAGTTATTCCAAACTGAAGCATCATTTCATTGAAATTCAGTCATGTTCATATTAGTCATGAACTCTAGACAGCAAGGTCTGACTGCTGGAAGTGGCTTGGAGAGAAAATAGAAAACATTTAGTTGCTGAGTACTCGAGGGGTTGTTGTTGACGAGAGAGTGGTTCTCCTCAGATTTAAACATGCATACAGAAGAAATGAACAAGGGTAACAGGGGTTTTGGGGGAGGGGAGAGTTTTATTTCCCCCCTGACATTTTCTTTGTTCCCACCTGGCAGTCAGAATGCAGCTTTTGCTCTCTGCTCAGGACAGGCCTGTGCCCGGGATGTTTTAATTCCCCAAGTAACTGTACATTCATATTGAAAAATGTACATGCCAAAAGTCCATTTTCTAAAAAGATGGTGCAGCTATTTGGGTCATAAGGGACTCACCACTTCAGTTCAGTAGCTGCTGGCTCATCTCCCTGCCCTCTAAGCTTCATTACACCACATCAGACCCCATGCAGATGTGCAGCGCACTTCCTAAAGCTGAATTCTATTCATGTGTTCATTTCCCTTGCTTTCTTTTTGGTCTTTGTATAGAAAACTATTGTCTCTCTCTCTGTTTTTTTTTTTTTTTTTAAGATAAGCACAAAGTCACCATATCCTGGACACTCTTCACTTGATTGAGTGCTTCCTCTGCTTTTTTTTGCTGGTGTGCTTGTCATCATGAAAACTCTGAGAGCGCACTCTTCCTTGAATTGCTATTTTTCTTGTTGAGGATTCAGTTTCCTGTTTCTTGGAGAACAATGGAAAGCAGGCATGGGCTGAAATGTGCTGATAAGTTGGTGTAAACATTGGCATGAAAAGGGACCTCACAAAATGAACTGTGAACTACACCGCTTGGCACAGCATCTGATCCTTGTGTTGTTATGCTCCCTCACGTCCTTATCATTATCTTTTTTTATCGGCATGTTTCTGCTTCATTATATATTGTATAGCAAGGAGAGACAGTATTTGTGGGAGATTGAGAGGAGCCAAGAAAACACAAGAAAGTACTTAAGTTGGATTTAAACCAATGGCCCATGCTGTGAGGACATGGCATGTGCCTTGGCTCACTGAGGTGCCAAGATGCCCTTCCATCACTTTTCTTAAAGGGCACTGGGCAGTGCAGTGCCTCCAGGCTATGCAGGACCCAGTTTGGACAATGATTTGACCTGAGCCAGTAGAGATACCTGTGATTCCTGATGTGACGGAACACTCTGTTGCTGTCATATATGTTTAATGTTTCTTTATTTTAAAAAAAAAGGTCTTAACAAGCAGTAACTACAGATTCATTTTAATATTTTATGGTAACACCTTTTAACAGTTTTGATTTATGCATAAAATAAAGAAATAACACCTCTCTCTCACTGGGACAGCTGGCCGGAGGCGTGATCTTAGGAGTGGCGCTGTGGCTTCGTCACGACAGTCAAACCAGCAACCTCCTCATCCTCCAGTTTGACGGCAACCAGGCACCCGGCACCTTCTATATCAGTAAGTATACCATACCATGTCACCATTTTCAAATTCAAGCTCAAACAGCTCAGAAGAAACATTACATTGGTGACATAACAAATTCCCCAAAGGGGAATTAACCGTCTTGAGGACTTCATACATTTTTCATTTATTATCTTTGCTTCGGTTCCTGCACCTGTTATTAAACGTTGGATGTGTGTGCTTTGCTTGCATTCTGCAAACAAAACTAAAGCTGCTCTTGTGAGCTGGTCACTGACTTCTGTGCTGTTTGGTTTGTTTATAGCCCAGTGCCATCAGCAGTGATTTTTCATTTCACAAGCTGATAGTATCATCCTATTTTTTCTGTCTTTACAATTTGTTGTTATGTCATGCGTCACTGCTGAAAGCCTCCTGACCATTCGTCATCGGTGTACATCCACCCTCTTCTCCCAGGAATAATCCTGGGTCATTTTGAACCAGAAATAAGCATGGGATCATTCTGAGACCCCCCCAACACCGCCATCCCCCACTACAGGAAGCTCATTGTTCGGTTCATACAGTGGCCACAGTTAACTTGTTCACACAAATATCCACTTTTAACGTGTCTTTGGGGATCATGCGAGTAAGTTCCATAAATAGCAAGCGTAGACTGACCTCTGAGAAAAGACCAGGAAACAGGACCTACGTAAATCCGCAACGTGACTAAGAGTGGCTTGTCAAGTGGCTGCAGTGCAGCAAACGTGCTTTTACTTGGCTGTCATTCTGACACTGACACATACGAGCGTCAGTCTCAGATAAACACACATGCTCTTTGTTTAAGAATCCTCCAGATCCCACGATCTCAAAAACTCTTAGCATCAGTGTATACGGGCAAGAGTGATGCCAGATGTTCTGGACAGATGTAGATGCATGTGTTAAAGTGTGTGGGCTGTGAATATACTGCCAGTCTGTATGCATGGTGCACAATTAAAGCCATAATGTGCCTTCTGTACCGCATGCTGTAAGTATGCTACTCACAGGAGTATTGTATTAATGCAGTGCAGCATGTTCTCTGTGTGCGTCTGTAGAAACATTCCCCCCTGCCATGTTTCCACCAAAGCACAGGATGAGGAATATGTGTTACAGGTTGTGTTCATCCTGTGTGCCAGAGGCATAAATCACCATCACATCTGCTTCACTGCCCTCAGCCGTCCACAGATGGACCCCAAAACCTACAATATGTAATATGATTAGAACATTTCAAAGGTCCATCGACTCAGTTTGTTGTGGTGGTGAAACTTCAGTGCGCCCATTAATTTACATTTGGGCTGCTCCACTCCCATACTTACCCCTCAGTAAGTATATGGAGCACGCAGAACCTCGTGCTTTTTATAGAGGAAAGGCAAACTCTTTATTTTAAAGGCAGGACGGCAAGAGAGGCCCACCCAAGGGAGATCAAGGGAGCGTTCCTTTTTTTACTCCCTCAAACACACGCCCTTGCATAATTCAAATAACCTTGTACATCTGCTCATTACCCCTCAAATTAGAGTTTGGAGTGGATGTTTTTAGCCTGCTGGCACACCAAAGTGGTATTTATGTAAGACTGAAAGTACACATTTTACAGCAGCTGAAATCATTATTGCTGGCAGTTGCCGCTGGTCCAGCCTGGTCATCCTGCTACTGACAGTACAGGCTCATGTATTGGAGCTGATACCCTGTGGGTGTGACAGATGTTTGGTAGAAAAGAGGACAGAATATTTTAGTAGCTTTACTTTTTTTGCGCTACATGTATTAGGCTGAGTCCCCACCAGAAGGAGAGTTGCACTGTGGGAAAGAGTGTTATTGAGGAAGGTCAAAAGTTTAGAGTTTTGCCGAGACAGAGAAAGACATTTTCTGAAGCCTCTACTTTGATTCATTCCTCTAACCTCTGCACTGTTTATGTTTCAACCATTTTTGTAAAAGGCTAATTTCTAACAACTGATTTGTCAATAAACTTATTTGTTGGATCTTGATTACACCACCACTGCTGAGATCCTTTTTTTTTTTTTTGGTAATAAAATTG
>OMLB01037979.1:61259-76853 GCA_900302555.1 Myripristis jacobus | reverse complement strand
TATGAGCAAAATAAGACTGTATGAAAAAATCACATCCTGAAAAATCATGGGACGTTTTCAAAAAGATACAAATAGCTTTTGTGCTTTGAGTGCAACAAATATGATGCCACTTGAAAAAGAAAAAAAAAAAATAGTTCTACTCATAATCGCTGTTTGCTCTTTCAGTGACTGATTCTTTCACCTGTCTGCCCACTTGCTATGCAGACTATACACTCAAAATATTTGCATGGCCCTATGTTTGCAGTGGAAAGCTGCACTCGAGATGGGCCAATCCATAGCCAGGAGCAAACAGAGTCAACAAAGTCAAATGCAAGTTTTCTTTAAACAAAGACCAAAGCTAAGACACAGCGACTTGTCTCTGGCCTTTTTGAGGCTCTTGGCTTTTTTTTACAGGACATGATCATTCATGACGCAGCTTTCAATGAGGAGCCAGCTGACTGCCAAGGCCCCTTCCCATCAACCTCCCTGCTTCTCCATGTAAAGATTTTCACATTATGAAATAAGCACGCCATATTTCAGTTTAGCTTTCAATAAGACAGTTTTAACACCCTCTATGTTCAAGGCCTTTTTTCTTATTTTTCTTTGTATAAGTGAGAGTTATACATTTTGACGCCATCTGCTTGTGCAGGTCTGAAGGTATACGCTAAACCAGGCCAATGCATTATGCTTGCTAAGCTGAGAACACAGGCCACTGGCACCTTGTTTACGTCAGTCCCAATTAATAATTAGTTTAATGATTTGAGCGCTTGACATGTGCCCCGGACAAATGTGGGAAGGAAAATGTACACACAGTGCTGTTTGCATAAATCTGCCATTTCAGGGGGAGCAGCGGGAAGAGAGAGAGGTGGGGGAATTATAGGACTCAGATGTGTGTGATTGGCGGTTCCCTTGGCTCCCAGGGTTAGAGAGTTCAGAGAAAAGCCGATTATTGCTCTCCCTCAGGTCAAGCCTTCATAAATAAACAAGGGGAGAGCCCGAGGCACCGTGTTTTAGTATGATTAGCATATCATACAGCCTATCGACAAGGCACTTATCATATTACAGCGCAGCCGTGCTCCGAGCACACTGAGGTTACATGTACAGGGCTGCTGAGCATACATCTCTGTTCATTAGAAAGGTCCTCGGGGAGACAATAAATCATATCAGCACGTGGTTATGGCAGCGCAGCCGTTTGACTCCGCCATACAGGGGATGTTAACCAGGACCTTTAATAAGCTGGAGAGGAACTGACAGTTAGATTTGCACTGAGGAACAGGAGAGTGGAAATGATAAAAGAGCCTGAAAGGAAAGTAGAGAGGATTGATAGCAGGAATAGCAGCAGTCCAAGTGTGCAAGGAAGCTGGGCTGTAGTGCCTAAGCCCCGTCTTCGGACAACTTTTTTTACATCTGGTACTTGTCTGGGTCTCGGGTCTACACTGACCTGGATTTGTCTTGATTTTAGCCACTATATGCCTCAGAGGTCTGACATAAGGTCGACTATTAACCCTCACCTTAATGTGGAATTCTGATACCCAGTGCATCTCCTCTATGGAGAAAATACCTGGGGTTTTCATGGGACTGGGTCTGCTGAATTCTGATGACGCTTTCCAACCAAAATAACTATTTTGCCAACAAAAAGCAAACACTGTGGCACAAGCTAAAAATGCTCCTCTGTGAACAGCTCTGCCCGATGAATTTACAACTAGAATCATCCTTGATTCTTTCTGCAGAGCCAAAAAAAACTTGTTTGCGAGCTCCCATGTCCATTCCTGATGACAACGAAAGTATTAAGAGGGTTGCCAACCGTTGTTTGTTTTTGTTTTTTTACGCTACACCCATAGTGTTCAATCTTTTATTTTTTCATATTCAAGCAAACGTCTAAATGTCCTAAACAATTCTGAAGAAATTAGGAAAACGTCAGTCTTTTCTCCCACTTCCTTTTTGACATGAAAGTCTAGAAAATGTTTCTAAATTAGGGACAAATGGCAACATGACCTCTGCACTACTGAAGGCTTAGAGGTGCACAAAGTAAAGTAAGGACTAACAAACAACATGGAATAAGCACAGACTTTGGTGGTTAGGTCTGCATGGCAGGCAGTCATCACTGGGGACTCTTTAGACTCAACACAAATAATGTGGGATAGTTTGAAATGTGAAGCCTTTTGTTGACATGGTTGTCATCGCTCGACTCACTGATAAACTGCCTGTTATTCCTTGTTTTTAGTCAGTTGAATTCCTGTGGTCCTCACTTCAGTGAACTGTCAGTTTTGTACAGTACAGCATTAATGGATTGTGATGCCCATGTCTCGCACTTTGCTTTGACCCTCGTTGGACCTGGTCTTGATTTGAACTTAGGGCTGGGCAATGTGGACAAAACATCAATATTTTTGACATAATACCTTGATATCGTTATTGTGATGATATTGTAAGGATGACTGTCAGTGCTTTCATAAAATATTTACACAATGAGATTTTTGATAGACAATCATTAGTAATATGAATATTATAACCAAGCACCTAGAAGCAAATAATAGAGCTACAGCAGTAGGACTGTCCCAAATACCATTTTTAGGGCTCTGGAGCGTTGGTCGTAATCAGTAGCAAATATTCAAAGCTGAAGTCCAGGGGGTCAGACTGCAATTCGCTACCTACCTCATGTAACCACGCAGCTTCTTTCCTCTGTCTTTCCATACTGCTGTCTCGCTACATCGCTTCCTAACCTCATTCACTCTGTAGCTCGCTCTTGGCGTGCGTTGTGTTTTTTGGCTGAGTTTACCAAGTCAACAGCCTGCAGAACTGACACTAGAGAAACACAATGTTGTCAAAAAATGTCAGAGTTTGACATTTCACCACTGTAAAAAATGATGAGTAAAGTCAGCGGACAGTGGACTATTATATAAAAAAAAAAAGAATATCTCTGAATCCCAAAATTGAAAACCAAATACCTACCCTATGAAAGAATCACAAATAGTTGAATATTTGGGTCCAGTCCAATACAAACAGTCTAGTAAGGTCAGAAAATGGCATCTGGTTACTGTAATGCAGTCTAAGACACAGCACTGATGTCACATCATGATATTATGATATCCAAAATCCCAAACAATGTCTAGTTTTATATCACAATATTGATATAATATCCTATTTGAACTTCATGGGATATGGACCTGACACAAGAGCCGCTGACCACAGCTCTGCAAGACAAATCCAATTAAGTGATTTAAAAGGCAAACTGAGAAATATGCGTCAAAAAGGATGAGAGAGGAGGGCACAGCGCCCGGCCAAAATAATGTTTGTATGGCTGATGAAATTAGCGAGGAGGGAATTATGACTGTGTCTTAAAACTGCATGGCAGAGTGGAAATCACCCTCGACTCTCAGACACGCCGCTCAGATTTCAATTTAGGCGAGCCCTTTTCTCCTCAGCTACACAAGCTCAACTCACAGACCAGGGGCCACAATTAGCAGCTAGCCACTCTGACCAGGGAGAAAGAGCAAATGACATCCCCACCTAAGCCCTCCTAAGCCTGGGGAGCCGGGGCAAGGAGCAGCCCCACTGCTCTCTCCAGTCAAGCATGGCCTCTTTAGGTGGTCCACACACTGGGGAGGGACGGCGTATTTTAACCGGTATTAATGCTGTTTACCCCCTCCAACTCCAAAAGGCGGGACTGCCGGGGATGACCAACCGGGTGGGTGTACAGTAGGCTATAAGAGGTTATAATGCAAAAAACTGGAATATTGGCTGGCTGTTTTTCCTTTTGTGCTTCACGGTGGTGGCGCAAAGCTGGGATCAGTCTGGATGCCATGTCGCCTGGATAATCACATCCACCACTGGCATGGCTCTTAAGCCAATGAGAGGGGCAGCAGACATCATGAGTGCAGATTTAGTCTGAAGTTGAATGTTTCCATATTGACCGAATGAATGTCTTAAAACTCCTCGAGAAACGGGCTAAATCTGGAAGTGGGTTGTTGCCATTTTACAATATCAGTATAATTTCAACGACAGCATTAAGTCAAACTGCACTAAATGTCGACATCCGTGAAACCCTGAGTGTGTGTGTGTGTGTGTGTGTGTGTGAGTGTGTGTGTGTGTTTTGTCGTGGAGGTATTATGCCATGTTTTTTCAAGTCTATTCCAGTACATTTCTATGTATGCTCACCTCCCTGTGTGTGTGTGTGTGTGTGTGTGTGTGCGTAAGTGAGTCCGTGTTCATAAGTGATGCCATCCACTGCACCCCTCCCCACCGCCCCCACCCACCCATGCAAATTAGAACTTCACACACGTCGCGGCAAGCTGCCGGGTGCTCTGTGATTTCACACGACCAATTAAGGCCCTCTTGGCAGTTGTGTGAACAGTTTCATTAGAGGAGATAATATTGCAAAGTGAAATGATAAGCAATCATTATGATTAATGCCCAGACATTACATTGCCCGTTAATGAGGTGTAAATGATCTCATTATTTTTTGAAAGAGTACAGATTAGATTAAAGTGGAGTGGACAGCGCTCCTCCGTGTTCAGACAAGTTAGTGTTAATTAGGCCCAATCTCCAGGAGCAAATGAGCCGCAACCCTTTGGTAAACAATTAGGCTTCCATAGCCCCGGGCTAGATGGACAGGGATAGGCAAATGAATAGATAGATAGCTGGAGAGATGGATGTTGAGGGAGCGTTAAAATCTGCATCCGATTCATCGTTCTATATCCGTGCAAAATTAGACAAATCCTGTGTTGTAAGATTAAACAGATACATGGAGCCGCTGTTAGCCTTTTATGAAATATTAGACATCAGCCAGTGGGTCGACCACCTCTGACCACATCTACAGAAAACAGCCTAGAAGAACAATTTTATTTTCTCTGCATATACATTTGGTTGTTGAACATCTTTGTAAATTAACTCTTAATCAAAGGCAGAAAGTGAGTCTCCCCCTACTAGTGAGGATGTGCCGTGGGTCACCCTGCCTCAATCAGCTGCTCACCCGCCTCACAAAATTTCATTATTGTGGCTTTCAGTGGAGACTTTTCATGTCCTGTGGTGGTCTGAACGCTGATTCAGAGGCTTTTCCGCCCTGACAGAGAACAATTCTTGTATGAAACAGGTCAAACAGAAAGAAATATGGACCATATGCACAAAACATCAGCTATTTGCAATATTAGAATATATTAGTATAATAATAGTATAATACTGGCTTTGGAGAAGATCAAACTCTATTGAGCAGTCATGGAGAGTGTACTTTGTCAAAGTCATCTACACCTTATATATGTGCTTTATAAAACCGAACAATCCACTCAAAGCTGGTGGAAAATTGCCAGCTATAAGGATAATGTCAGATCCCTGGAATCAGTCACTATTTTCCTGCTCCGGTCCCATGTTTTCCAGCTCAAGTACGAGCATGAAGGCCAAGACATCCTCACCTTGCAGCTGCTCTCAAGGCAACAAAACTAACACTCTTCAGGCACTTTAAATGCCTGTAGGAGATCACTTTTTAAACGGTGACAAAGAGAAACAAGAAAGAGAAAAGCACAATTTTTAAGAGAGCGCTCAGTCTGTTGATGTCAGTCTATCATTCACCACGTCTCTTTTTTTTGATACAACACCCCTTTTTATTGGGTGTGAACACACTTTTTTTTTTTTTTCATAATTCACAATTTATCAGAACAGCGAAACAAAACAGACGCAAGGACTTTTCTGCTTTTGTGCCGCGGCTTCCATAATGAATGTCATTCAAACGAGAGGACCCATTTTAGCGCTGTGTTTTATTTAAATTATCTTACGCTTCATGGCTTGTTGTAAAATGTCAGTAAACATGCGGAAGACATCCTCACCTTGCAGCTGCTCTCGAGGCAACAAAACTAACCCTCTTCAGGCACTTTAAATGCCTTTAAATGATCCAACATGTATGGGGGAGGAGGTTGTGAGAAAGTGGGAAAAAACAAAAGCAAGAAAAATAGAGGCTTAAGTAAATAATAAATGAAAGAATTTCATTTTTGAGTTGTCCTTTTTGGTTCATGGTAGGAGGTGGCGAGACAAAAGAGAAAAAAAAAAAAAAAAGAAAAAAAAAAAACAGATCCCCCACTAGGGATATAAGTTGATGTCTTAAAGGTTTGTGTTCCTGTATCTCATCTAAAGACAGCCGGCACCGGCCACGATGGGAAATGTCTGTCCCTGACAAAATTGATTTTACCATCCTCTCCCTTTGTCTGAGAAGATATGCTTAGATTATGACAAGAACGGCATTGCTGTAATCCCCCTGCCATAAGAGTTATGTTTTAGAGACATCAGGCCCTTATCGTTGATTGATAACGCTTAACTCAAAAACATATTTAAGCATTAGGAACGTCAATATTTTGCCGGCGACTGAAGGTGACCCCTGGTTCCTCTGTTTGCAGTGTGTGCGCGGAGGGCTTTGATGGTAAATTTGTAAGGGTGGTTATGTGGGGAGGCTATTATGGATTTGCTATCTTGGCCTGAAGTGTTTGCGGCTGATTATGTGATTAAATCAATAATAATTTCTGTTTGGGCTCCTTTGCTCCTCTGCTTCATCTTCTTTTTCCTGTGTAGTTGAGCGGAACGGCGTAGGTGGGAGGGAGTGGATGGGTGTACACAAGCGCAAATGCACTCATGCAATCACACATACACGCACACACACACACACACACACACATACACACATAGAGCCATGCACATATAGAACTGCAAAGCAGATGGCATTACAGGCACAGTTCAAGGTCCAGAAGTGTACTATGGTGGGCAAGAATGAATTCATCAATATGGAGACACTCATGAAAAGGGAAAAATCTTTAAAAGGGCTGGTGATTCTGCAGGTTTAGTGTAAATATCCACAAAATGTATATACTTCATGTTTCTGCTATCAGCAGTCATATTTTAGAGCTCCCATAGCATTTTTTCTCCATTTTATTTTAAGCTGTTGGTTTCCCTTCATTCCACTACGATATGAAAATGAACTTTCAGAGACTTCAAACTTTCCTCACACCAATATTCCAGTAGGTCATGCACATTAGTTTTCCTAAAAGCAGCAGCACTGTGTTGTTTTGATGACCTGATTCACTTGAAATTGGACGGCTCGGTTGTCGTTCAGTGGTAATTTCAGCATCCCTGTGGAAATGTTGGATTTACTCAGCCCTGTGGTTTATGACTGGCGACGACTTCTTAGCCACTGAAGCAGAACATTATAAGGTGGGTGTTTCAATTCAAAATTCAAATTCAGGATTTCGATTATGTGCTGTAAAATCTTTAGTACCCCTTGTATGATTAGCAAAATATAAATGCGGGGAAATAGTTGTAAACGGACCAAACGTTCAAAGTGTAGTCCTTTAATGTTGATGCATTTGATGTACTAACAGTATCAGAAAGTCCAGGTTGTTTTTAAATTCCTTCCCGTTGCATCCAGAAAAGGCGTAAAAGTCTCCTCAAATACGACAGATATTGTAAATTAACATTAATAAGGGGCTAAAACAAATTGTCTCTGACTAATATAGCTGAGCTGGCTGGGTGATGCCATTCCATCATTTTTAAAAATGAATGTAATAGAGACTACAGTAACACCTCCTCTGTATTTATCTGACAGTCCCTCCTCAGCACCTCCTGGTTTGGTGCTGAGTTGTGCCAGCCACTCCTTAGCAACCACAAACGCTCCCCTTTCTGGTAGTGCCAGGTTTGTTGTTATGTCTAGACTGCAGGAAATGCAACATTACATTTGTTTACAACCAACAGGAACTAGAACTAGAAGCTGTTACGTGATTAAAGAGAGCTACCCAGAGTGTGAGTGTGTGTTGTGTGTGTGTGGCTCAACCCCCTGGGTTTGGCACCGATCGACTCGATATAGGAGAACCAAAATGGAGAAACAGTGCAGAGCTGCTGTCTGCATCAGTTAGATGAACAGATCACATTCAACACAACATTCGCACTAAAGAGATTCCAGGTACTGAGAGCGAGTTAGAAGCCGTTGTGTGTGTGTGTTTGTGCGTTATGTGTGGTGTGTTTCTTCCGGCGTTTGTTTGAGCATGCAAGTGTACCTACATGCATTAAGTGTGTGTGTGGCAGCGTGTGTGTTTATGTGTGCGCTTGTGTGTGGCTGCGTTAACTCAGATTCCCCCAGCACCCTCTTAAATCTATACCCAATAAAAATCAGCGCCGTCTCGAAAAACAAAACCCAGGGAAACATCTGTAAAACATCGATTTTGCAGATTGCAAACCAACTGCATAGCTAATGAGAAAAGAAATCATTTTTGATTAATTAACCTAAAAATTGGAGAATCTAAGCTGCCACCAGGGAGATGACAAGTGCTGCAGGCCTGATCGCATAGGAGGAGGACACACTGTAGGGCCCGGGCCCCTCGCTGCTCCCAGCTCCGGCGGCTCGGAGAGGGAAGGAGAGGCTGTGGAGACGCTGCTAGCGGAGGCATGGCTCCCATTACCAAGCCAAAATCACCACGATTCTTTGTGGTGCTTTGCTAGAGGGGGGAAATATTTTCCATTCCATATTAATCCCCCAAAACGCTGCCCGTTTATTCAGCAAGGAAAAATGTTGGTTTGCTGTTTGTAAATCTGGGAGGCGTTTATAACTTTTAACAAACTTTCACTTTGAATCATATTATTTCAGTTTGCCATTACTGTTATCACCCTCTCTAAATATTAATGTGAAGCTGAATTGCTTAAAAAAAAACACATCCCACGCAGATCCAACTTCCTCTCACCCTGAGCGTACTTCGACTGACATAACATTTTACTTTTCATAGAAAATTACATTCACACTACCTTAATGTCTAGCAGTAAAAGATGAACATTGTCATCACTTGTAAATTATTTGCATGCACAGAAATCATTTTCCTGCAATTTACACAAAATTATTTCGAGGCAATGCTTTTATTGAAATGTAACATATTTGGCCTCTTGAGCTGTTGTATTTTGTCTACTAAATTAATAAGACATCTACCATTATTTTTCACTCTGAAATGATAAAACATGCTCCTCACATCGTGGTGTCATAAGTTCACAGCAGCCAAAGATGGATGGTGTTCACTGCGTGAGCATGTAGACCTGTTATGTTTTTTCACTTTGCTCTAAAGTTCTTCATTTGTGAATTAACTGTAACCTAATTGTTCTAATTGTTGATTCGCGAACTTTTTTTGGATTCTGTCTCCTCTGTGGCATTTTTCTAGTGAATCGCTCTCATCCCACAAACAGCAGGGGAATCCTGAATTAATTAAATTTGACTGTGAGGGACACATGTGACACGTGCATGTGTGTGAAACTCAGTGGAAAATTGTTGCATATATTTTTAACTGAACTAATA
Source organism: Myripristis jacobus (assembly GCA_900302555.1). Classification (NCBI taxonomy): domain Eukaryota; kingdom Metazoa; phylum Chordata; class Actinopteri; order Holocentriformes; family Holocentridae; genus Myripristis; species Myripristis jacobus. The sequence continues at coordinate 67,567 of OMLB01037979.1, read as the reverse complement.
ATTGGGTTTTCCTGATCTTTGGAGGTAAGTAAGGAAACAATGCCACATTTGGAAGTGTAACAGAAATAGATTATGCCTGTCCGGCTGATGCAATATGCCTTGATGACTCCACAAACCATGGCACTAGGAGTGGAAAGTAAATGTATTTGTTCATGTACTGAATTTAAGTATTTACTTGAGTGCTTTCTTTGAGTATTTTCATTTTGTGAGAATTTACCATTTTACCGCACAACATTTCAGAGGGAAAAATTGTATCACATTTATCTGACGACTGGAGCTAGTAGTCACTTTGCAGAATAAACTTTTCCATGTAAAACATCAAATGTGATGCATTGTTAGAGTTTATAGCTGCAACATTAAAATCCCTCTTACATCAATAATTTAACTCTCTGAGAGGAACCATTATTTACAATGACTGCTTTTACTTTTCATACTTTTCATGCTTGATAGTTGATATTACATTTTTATTTACAGCGGATACTTGTATAAAATTTTTCACTTTTACTGGAGTATTTTTTCACAGACTTTTCCCACCACTGCATATAGTCAACATGTTTTTTTTAATAAATACATTAAAAAAAAAAAAAACGCAGAAAACGTAAGCGGCTAGATGGAATATATGGAAATTATCAAAAAGTTTGTAATTTGTTTCTGGCACATTATGTGGATAAAACTATGTATTGTCTGAAAATTTCCATAAACGCACACACCTACACTGACAACACTCTTAAAGAACAACTCCAGGCTTCTTCATCAACATATACCACAGAGAAGTAAGCAGGCACACACACACACACACACACCGGGACTCAGGAAGGGGTGCTGAGAGCCAAGTTGAGCTGCATTCACAACACAGCTGGTTCTCCAAGGTCAATAAGAAACAGAGTGTTTATTTGTCCATGCGTTTTATTTGCTTTCTAATACAGCAGAGGCACCAATTTGACAGATCTACTTGAACAGAATCTTAGCATTTTGCTTTCTAAAGGGCGTGGGAAATTTCCACTCACCAAAGAATATTTCTCCCCCTCCTCGCCCCTCTTTTTATTTAACTCTGTTACTTTTTCATAATCCCTTACCATCCTCACTGTTTTCCCTGGTGTTTTAATTTTTGCCCTACAGAAAGCATACTGGTCATACACTCGCAGCTCACTGGGGTGCTGCAGTAACAAGCTCCTACCCTCTGATGGCCAGACAGTAGCCTATTGTAAAGCTGAATTGCCATGGATTTACGGCCATAGTCCTGGTTCCCAGAATGCAATGTCACTCTGTCACACCCTCATCAATCTACTGTCTCTGAACAGACAGTGGCCACAAAAAAACTAACACAAGAGGAAGAATGATGCTTGTTTATGCATGATCTCATTTTTATCAGCTGCTTGTCTATCCTAGATAAAACAGGGACATTTACTCAACATTTCTGCCAATTTATAAAAGTTTCAGATAGCACTATCAATAACAAGGGGGTATTTGAGTGCCAAATTTGGTTGAATACACCATTTTCAGCCTTTCATTTAATTTAATTTGCATTAATCTATAAAACCCTCAGTCCATTAGTAGTTTTCACACATCAACATGAAGAAAATTCTCTCAAAATTAAGACCAAATGGAGATAGACATGCAGATGGGAAAATGCTGCAAAGCTAAATATTACCCTAAAAATGTGAAACTTAACAGAAGTTGACTCCTCTTTTAGTTTTATCATAAGCATCAGTGTCTCTGCAGATCACATCCTCCTTTACAGCGAGAGCCAACCTATTTGCGCCGTAAACCCAAGTTCAAACAAAACACACATAAAATCAGGAGAGCGCGCCACTATCCCGCCTCACTCATAAACGGCTACCTTTCAGAGTCATTTCCCATGATCTGCCCACCGAGATATTGAATGTCATAAATCAGCTTTCTAAGGAATGTCTAAGGGATGGCGTGTCTTTTTTTTTTCTTTTTTTTTCTGTTTTTCTGAAAACTACAACAGAGAAAGCAACTTAAATCCTCATGATGAATGTGCTCTCGAACCCTCTCATAGCCATGGTAACCAGGGCACACTGCCATGCCATTTGGAGGATCCAAAGCACTGACATAAAAGTGGCATTTTCCTGCCATGAGTCCTGCTTCCACTGATGCATCGCTTCTCCTTGGACCTCAGCTCCAAACAGTCCAACTCCTCAGTGTTCCTCAGTCCTCTGCTCTTGTTTTAAGATTGAACCAAAACTAAAAACTGCTTCAGCAACAGCCGAGCAAATAGCCAGGAATAGCAAACAACTTTAAAACAATTTCTGTTTTCACATCCCGTACTGGAACTCATCTCTCTTGTTCTCCTGTCTCTGTCTGCAGATAGTCCAAATCACATGTTTGAGCAGCCAAAAATAAATAAATAAAAAAATGCCACAAGCATCAACAAAACACAAGGTCTTGTGTCATAATCTGTCCTTTTTGTGATAGATGAGCATCAATATTCATAATGTAGCACAAGTAATTCACTCAAGACTAAGAAACTTTTCACTCCAGGATTTTCTTCTTGTGAGTCACAGGGAAGTCTAATATTGCCATATATAGATGGATATAGATAGATAGTTTGTACTTCTTCCCACTCCTTTTTGGAAATGTAAACAAGCATGCATAATTACAGAATATTTTGTGTTCTTTTTGTTCTTATGACATTTCCGTTTACATGTCCAAAATAAAAATCTATCTATCTATTTCTCCTTTTTGTATTTCTCCTTATTTAATTTATTTTTTCCTAAATTTCCCACAGGGATCAACAATTCTCAGTGTATTTCAATTTAAAATTAAACAATTTTTCAGTTAAATAGCAACTAAAATACATCAGCACAATCCATGTACATGTTTATTAGGCAGTCGTACATTTCCCTTATGGCCACACTTGACGAAAAGTATGAAAAACTGCCCCAGCTGCAAGCGCTGGAACAAGCTCCTCGTAAACACATTACACTTATTTTAATGAATTTATAAGGATGTCCTTCTACACATGTATGATGTTATCATCAAATAAAGCTTCCTGTCAAACACGTGAAAGTGTTTTTAACAGGCAGCAGAGATGAAAGCCACATTAGATGGCTAAACTACAGCAGGGCAGAGCCTTATCGACATCTAAACACACTATTAGAGTGGGCAGTTACTGCGAAAAGAAATCAGACAACTGAAAACAATCATATATTTTTTTTTTATTTGTCTACCCTTTAAATCTGATCCTGCAATACAAGTGCATGCTTTTAAGTAAATAGGTGGATTTTTATATACAGGCAGTAAATAAGGGCATGCTTTTTTAGGTGTACATAAAATGGAACAGTGGAGGGAATTACAGATTGTGGAGGTAGAAGTAAATGAGAAGTACGGAGGTAAAAAAAAAAAATAGAGGGAAACTCACCCATTGCAGCAGCTATAAGTGTGCTGCTGATGCCTTGGATCCGTCAGCTACCTGATGTTTGCCTCCTTTAATTTACAATCTCAATAACGCTGCTGTGGAAACCCAGCCAGCATGATAGATTGTGAACTTTCATTTTGCATGGACTTTCCTCCAAGGTGGCAATTCTGGAAAGTAAAAGGGGAAAGTTGTTTTTTTTTTCTTTTCTTTTTTCTCCCCCACAAATGTAAAACGAAACAAAAACAAGATACTGTCCTCACTCCATCACCTTACGTGACTGTGCCGCTCCATGTGGCGACTACGCTCTTCCTGCTTTTGAGAGCTGCCCTTTAATTTGGGCACCTTTGTGTTTCCAATTATGAGTCATCCACATACTGCCTCAGCAATCAGCCGCCACACTGACGGGTGGACATGCATGTTGTTTGGTCAGTTCCATATCTATACAATTCCCTAATTTGGACAGAGCATAATGCTGGCTCTTGGAAACATCACTCTCGCATCTTCGTGTTGCTTTGCTAGAGGCAAATGAAGCACGAAGGAAAAGTATGCAATAATCACTCAGAGATGGCTGCTGCTTCCAGCGCCACTGCCAATTTTTAAAGTTCAATTTTGTAACAGTACAGGAGAAGGCGGTGTTTTCCGGTGAGCATGTCAGGTTTAAACGGCTGGACTGCAGCAGTGACATAAGTGGTCTAAATTGGCTTGATTTAGCCTTTTTACACAGTGAGGACTTGACTGTTCCTCAGACAAAAGGTCCTGACAGGAGGCCACAAAGTTCAATTAAAGGGAGAGCAGAGAGGTGAGCATTGATTGATAAGACAGTATTTCAAACTGTGCCCCAGAGTGCACAGGGAGGCTCTCACGCTGATGACACCAAATTCTTCAGGGAAATTCATGTTAATTGGTGTCTAGACATTTTATTACTTGGGCCAAAGTACCAAAGTGTTGCTATCTCCCCATTTCTGAGACTCTTCTTAAAAGCATAAAAGCTCGGAGAATATACAGTATGACTTGTTCAGTCACAAACAAAAGAGCTGTATGAATGTCATGGCAGCTCACATTTCAAAGTGACCAAATCATTTTCACACTCGTCATTTCTTTGATGAACTCAGCGTCGCCACTATCCCAGCATACTGAAATAACAAATGTGCAGTCTCTTAAATGTCCTCTACTTTCTTATATTCATTAAATAAAATGTAAAAATGGATTTATTTCTTGAAATTTAAAGAACTAGTAACCCATGACTTGAGCGCACAGAATAGCCGCACTGCTAATCAGTGCACTTAGCATGAATAACAGGTTGCTTGTCCAAGATAATTTGTCAAAACAGCTTAAATCGCATGTTTGTTTGTACATTTTGATTGTTTTCATCTCATACACACAAGATCTGCTGGTTAAAAGACTTTTGGAGATGCTAAGTTTATCTCCCTCATTTCACAGGAGCTAGGCTAGCTGCTTCTGTAGACACGCTAGCAGGTGTTGCTAACCCCGTTAGCATGTATCTTGAATCGTATCTTGAATTGTATCTTGAATCGCGTTGAAATGAAACCAGGGTCCACGGTCTCATCTGAATTGCAAAATTTCAGTCACTATACTAAGTCTGTTTATAATTAAAATATATGCTTTATCTTACCCAACTTGGAAAATTATTTTCCTCAAATATGCGACTTCATAACACAAAAAACGACTTTGCACGTGTGCATAAGCTTTTAATGCTACTATTAATTAACCAATCAGTATTAAGAGATGTATGATTGATGTTTGTGAAAATGTGCTATGTGAAAAGAAGGGACACACACACACACACACACACAAACACACCCACACACATACACAAACACACTCAAGTTAATTTGCAGGGCTCCTGTGAGCGTGTGTCACTTTTTAGTGGAAAATTACAGCTCTTTCAACAGTTCCTCAGTAGGAATCCCATTCTGAAGTGGATTTTATCTGCAAATCACAATTATTTTGTTCATGTGCTGTTTTAATGGGCACTCCCGCTGGGCTGAAGAAGACACTTCTCTATTCATAAATGTATTACTGGCGGGGAATCATTAACTTATTGTTAGCAGTGCGACGGATGGATTATTGACATGACAACATTCAAGCAACACTTTTGTCTTTTAGCCATACATCCATATCACTGAAAACAATGTCATCTACCCCATTTTCACCACTCCCCTTGTGTGTTTGAGCTTAGTGGAAGGCTTTTCACTTACTTAAAAACATACACACACATACACACACACACACACACATACACACACACCAAGAGATAAGTGTAGGCTGGGTTTCTAGAAAGACTGAAGAGGTTTTCTTTATGACGGGGAATACAAAAAACAAAAGGAGCAGATGCCACAGTAAATGGGACGGGGGGGGTGTGAGGTGGCACTGGACTGAAATCACTGTTTGCTGAAAATGATATAGCACTTCTGTTTGTGTCAAGTTACAAGAATCACGATAAAACACGAAATACTGGCAAAACAGGGCAGGGAAGATAAATTGTACCGTGTGAAGCTCCGTCTAATATTTATGGCCGGGGATGCAGGAGAGTCATGGAGTCAGACAGTTTGCACAGATGGTGGCCATCCTTGGTCAACATTCAAATAAAAACGGAATGAGCGCCTCTCCCTCTGTGTCCCGCTATTCCTCTCTCAATGAATGCAGACGCAGATAAAAGGACGGGGTGTAAAAGTGTTTAAGTAGGCAGAAGTTGTAAAGGAAAAACAAAAAAAAAAGAAAAGAAAAAAAAAGCAGAATCGCTATTCACTGCTTGTGCAATCCTTTCTGCCTTGTTGAACTTTATTAAATTCTGTCGTTCTCTCCTTCCCGTCTGGCTCCTTTTGTCAGCTCCTTCTCATGCGTAACTCACAGATTTTTTCCTTCTTGTCTTTTTTTTTTTTTTTTTTTTTTTTTTTTTTTTTTT